>VZRI01001791.1:86284-108337 GCA_013397515.1 Upupa epops | reverse complement strand
TCCCCCAAATCCAATAGCCCCCTCCCGTGTGTGTGTGTGTGTGGGGGGGTGTACCCCCCCCTACCCCGCAAGCAGAGCCTCCAGGCAGCGCTAATTCACAGCCTGTTTTATTTCAGAATGTCCAGAATCAGCTAAAAGCAGATTAAAACAGTCCCACCGCAGCCCTACGTGAGTTAAAACTCCCCTACAGCCCCCTACAGACAGCGCAGCACCCCCAGAACACCCCCCCCGACCCTCCCTGTTTCCCACAGGTTGTCCCATGGGTGCAACCAACAAGGAGAGGAAGGCAAGGGAAGAGGGGGTTTAAAAACATCCACAGCTGAAGCTCCCACCCCTAAAATGATATTTCTTTGTAGCCAGCAGCCCCCAGGCCCAGTGAAGCACTCGAAGAGGATCTAGTGGGCACCATATCGCATCTACCAGAAGCCTGATTCCGACAGGTTAAGAGCCCACTGAAACATGGTGAGCTCCTCCAGCTCATCATCAGAGCTCTCCAAGGAAGAGGGGTTCTCCTGCCGTACCCTCCCCACACCTTGTAGCCCACCGGGACGTGGCACCCCATTTAGGATGGGCAGCTGCAGCAGCCGCTGCTGCCTGGTGAAGCGCCTGTGCAGGTGGATGCAGTCAGCCTTGAATGGACATTGGCCCTCATTCTTCATGAAGTACTTGCACTGGATTTTCCTGTGGGATTCAAAGACTAGATTGTGAGGGGAGCTCCTGGGGCAGCACAGACCCCACTGGGCCATCAGTGCCCCGCACTCACCCCATCCGTGCCTTGAAGGTTTTGATGAGCTGTTCCTTCTCAGCCGCATCGCAGACCCAATATTTACAGGGGATGTAGTAGCCAGAGGTGACACGGCACTCCGGGCAGGCCCTATGTGAAGAGGTGCAGATGGGTGTCCTGGAATGGGTGCAGGGAGCACTGGCTCCCTTTTCCAGCCTCCCCATCCACACCACAACTGTTCCCAAAGGAAAGTCACTCTGATCCCAAAGCCACATCATCACACCCAGGGAGGGATTCTGGGGTGCAGAAGAGGATGTTGGTGACCACTCTGCCACATCCTACCCCCACTCACTTGACAACGGTGCTATGGAAATCCCGTCTGCGGCGCCACTTGCGGATGCAACCCAGGCAGTACGAGTGGCTGCAGTTTGGGAGGATCCCGAAGAGACGGTCCTTGTACAGCGGCTTCTCATACACAAGGTCCATGCAGATCCCACACATCACGTTCTCACTGCGGGCCTTCAACACCGCAATGGGCACCGGCACTGCCCCAGCACCTTGCTCCATGGGGACCTGCAAGCAGAGCAGCAGGACACTGTGACCCCCTGGCTCCATTGCTGTCCTGGCTAAGGGCCTGATACAGGGTGACTAGGACAGCCTGGCTGCAGGAGAACCCCAAACCCACCTCTGCAGGGACAGTCTGTGGTGCTGTCTCCACTGCTGCCTTTCTGAGGCTGGAAGAGGTTGCTCCTTTCAAGAGATGGAGAGAGAAAGATTAGGGTTGTGGGATGCTCCACTGTGACCTTCCAGGTACCCTCCACCCTATTGGTCCCCTGCTCAGCCTGGCACCTACCTGAAGCCCCCTGAGCTGGAATGGGGTCAAATGCTCCGCCATTGGCCCTATGGGAGATGTTATCCAGTGTTGGGATTTTCTCCACGTCGTCCTCCTCAGTCTCCGCGATTGTGACGTTGAAAGCCACGTTCAGGCTGGGGACAGGGTGGATCAAGCTGTACTGGGCTCCCCCCCAGCCCCAGCCCACTGCCACAGGCACATGAACAAGCTCCAAGGCCACATAGCTGTGGAGCACGAGGGACATGAGGCCATAGCATGTCCCCACAGGCACCGGCTGCTGTTGGATGTGCTCATTGCTGGAGGAGCCCAGGGACAGATAGATAGAGGGTCCAATCAGCCCAGTACAATGTGTCCCAGCTCCCAGCCTATCCTTGTGGCACCATAGAATTGTTTAGGTTGGAAAAGACCTTCGAGATTACCCAGTCCAACTGCTAGTCAACTGTTCCAAGGCCACTGCTAACCTCTGTCCCTAAGCTCCAGATCTCCGTGACTTTTGAACACATCCAGAGCTGATGCAGCTCCCCCCCAGCCACTCTCTATGCCCGTGGCACCCCACTGCTGCAAAACCTGCTCTGGCAGTACCTGCAGATGGGGGATAACATTATGTTGTGCGAGAAGCGGCAGTTGTGGCCCCATCGACAGAATCCATGCACAAAATTCCTGCCAGGTGGAGAAGCCAGGGTCAGCTCCGCTCCCTGCCCCCTCCAGCCCTCTTCCACCGGACACCCTGAACCCCCCACCCTGCAGACTCCCTATGCCCGGATGGGGCTGTATTTTCAGACGCCGTAGCTGAGGGCTGGTTGTGCCCAGTTCAGCCTCATCTCCCAGCTAATTGCAAAGCAAACAGAGACCAGGGCTGACTTGGGCTGCACAAACCTACGGGGGTCTCTGTGAGGTTGGGGGTGCACAGAAAGATGACCGGGGGATTATGAAAGGCTGGGGTAGCCCCTGCCTTTCTTTGGCAGCTGGAAAGGGGCAGAAGCTCTCAGCTTGGGGCTGGCAGGGAAGGAGTGCCCAGCTGAGGACCCCTGCCTCTGAACAGGGGGCAGTCCAATAGGCTCTGTCCCATCCAGCCTTCTTCCTCCAAGGAGAACTGGCTAGGGGGGTTAAGAGCATCACAAACCATTCTCTACCCCCCATCTCTGGCCAATCTCCCCCAAAACTTGTTTCCAGACACTCCCCTGCCCCATTCCTACCTGCAGAGGGGTCTCAGACAGTCCCCATGGTCCAGTAACGCTCCACATGCCGCCAGCGAGTGCGACTCCATCTCACCCTGGACAGCTAAGAGGGTTGGGCCACCCCCTCAGGGCTATTTATGGCCTCGGCCGGTGTCGGGGCTGGTCCCAGTGGCGGGTGCAGAGCCGTGTTTTGGGTTTTGGATGGGAACAGGGTTGATAATCAGTCGATGTTTTAGTTGCTGCTGAGCAGAGTTTACACTTGGCCAAGGACTTTCCAGCTTCTCATGTTTTGCCAAGGAGGCGGCTGGGAGGGCCCAAGGAGCTAAGAGGTGACGGGATCAGGGCAGCTGACCCCAATCAGCCAAGGTTCCAGACCCTCTTAACTTCACAGAATGACAGACTGTTAGGGATTGAAGGGGACCTCAAAAGATCATCCAGTCCAATCCCCCTGCCACAGCAGGAGCCCCTAGATCCAATTGAACAGGAACATTCCAGGTGGGTTTGAAACATCTCCAGAGGAGACACCACAACACCCCTGGGCAGGCTCTTCCAGGGCTCTGGCACCCTCACCCAGAAGAAGTTTCTTCTCCTCGTGATGTGGAACCTCCTCTGTTCCAGCTGACACCCAGTGCCCCTTGTCCTAGCATTGGGTGGCCCTGAGCAGAGCCTGGCTCCTTCCTCCTGACACCCACCCTTTCCACATTGATCAACATTCATGGGGTCCCCCCTCAGGCTCCTTTCTTCCCAGCTCAAGAGCCCCAGCTTCCTCAGCCTTTCCTCACCATTGTTCTTTCCCTTCCCTGTCCCATTCCAGTCTTTGTCCTAACCTACAAACTTGACTGTTTTCCCCTGATTCTCTCCCCCAACAAGGGCTGTGGCAAAGATTTAGGGCAGGGGTCCCACCTGAGAGATCTCTCTACCTTTAGGTTTGACAGCAGGTGGTGAAATCCACAGCATCCACAAACCTGGGAATCGGGTTAAATCCCTGGAAATCAGAGCAAAGCTGCCTCCAGAGGAGAGGCCCTGCAGAGAGATCCCACAAAAGCAAAGTCAGAGGGCTGAAAGGTTTCTTAAATATTTGTTAGGATTTATTGGAAGTCCAGTCAGTTTGCCGACACTATTATTCTGAAAAACACTTGGAGGTTGGTACTTCTAGCAAAAATAGACATTTTCAGTTGTAGTTAGGCTGTCGAGGAAGGAAGAGCAAAACAAAACAGGTTCCCCAGGTGAGGAGCACATGAGTCCCGCAGCCGGATGGATAGGGGGGTGGATTTGGGGACAACTCCCTCCCCACCCCGAGTTCCATCTCCGGTGCCTTCCCCTTCAAAGTGCTTTAGAACTGGTGATTCTTAACACCCTGGTGAGGTAGGGAGGGGCAGCGGGTAGGGAAACTGAGGCACAGGAGCAGCCCTGGGATGTGGAGGGGAAGCCCCAGTGCTCTTCTCCCTCAGTTTTGACAGGAATTTATTGCACCAGGGAAATCTGCTGCCCTGAAGAGGAGGAAAAGAAAATAAACCTGACTTCTTTGCTCACACAACCCTTCCGAGGGAAGCTCTGTATTTCAGTAAGGCTGGCTTTAACGGGGATCATGAGCTACAGGCCAGTAAGTGCCACTGCTCAGGTCAGAGACCATCACTGCAAGAGGAGACCGAGCCCTTCCCGAGTCCCTCCTCTCTCCCAGACCCCACACAGAACACAGGCAGCGCTGTGGTCTTTCCCTACAGTCGCAGGAAGTTGTGAGGTAAAGTTGCAGCGGGGCTCTGGGCTGCCCCAAAGGCCGGAGGTGCCTCCACACTCGGGGTAGGGCAGAGCACAGGGCAGCTTCCCCTTCCCAGGAAGCTCCTGCTCACTGCACATCCCACCTTCTCCCTCCCCTTTTATAAACCTGCGGTGCTTTACAGCTGCAAAGCTCTTTGCAACCGTTAATTAACCTGGTGTTCCTGCTCCGAGCCCAGGGAAGAGTATGGGCCCTGGTTTCTGGTCTGAAGATCAATCTTCATGAGTCAGCCCCTTTCCCACCCACACCCCCACCCCTCCACTCTCACATCGAGGTGCCCAGGGGCAGGTTCCCTCTGGAACTGGGATACCAGGAGCAAGGGCTCTTGCACAGCCCTTGGGGGAAGACAGAGATCCCACCATCCCTCTGAGACAGGAAGGAACAGTGCAGTGATGGGGGGCTGCAGCCAAGGGTCTGTGCTAGGACAGTTCTACCCGTCTTCCAATACCCTGGCTTTGCTTTGGGAAAGAGAAACTGAGCTGGGGGCTCAGGACTGCATCTGTGGAGTGCAATAGGAACTAGAAAATAAAGACACACTCGAAGTGCTGTTGCTGGCCCCACCGGACACCTGCACTGCAACTCAGGTCTCCGAACAACCAGAGCATCCCCCACTGTCCCTGCAGGAACCCACTGCCGGGGGCTGTGTAAACTGCTCCAGAGGCTCCACAGAGCAGCTGAAGAACTGGGCCATGGTAACGGAAACAGTAGTTTATGATTTGCCCTGGTGAATTTGTTAGTGTGTGTTAATGGAAGCCCCGGGCGAGCAGGCGGTGGCTGCCAAACCCTCCAGCATCCTGCCCTATGTACCGTACGTCAGGGTCACAAAGAAAAGAGTTTCCAGAAGAAGAAATGGAAGACCATGGGGAAAGGTTTTTCTTTGCTTCCTGTACAAAGAGTCTTGATGGGGATCCATGGCTTCATTCTCATAAATAACAGGTCCTCAGTACATGTCCTTGTAGATCTCCTGCAGGAGTGGGTGCAGAGATGTCTCCGTCTCTGTCTTCTTGATCTTCTGCACCAGCTGGGCGTGCTCTGTCACCAGCTGCCGCAGGTCGGCCATCTTCTGCAGCAGCTTGGGGAAGAGGTACTGGGCATCCGGGTGGTTGGACTGCAGGTGAAACTCGAGTGCTTGCAGGATGTTGTCTTGGATCTCCTCCACCTGCTTCACGTTCATCAAGCCTGGACGGTCTGTGGGGAGGAAGTGCAGGAGCTGTACTGATGATGGTGTAGCCCCTCAAAACACACGGCTGGGGAAAAGGGGACTGTAACCACCCACTGGGACTCCAACCTCATCCACCAGACAAGGGGACAAGTATGCCCGTGGACAATATGTCCTGCAGCAGCAGATGAGGAGAAGGCTTTTCTACACTCCTTGTTCTTGCTCCAAGCTCGTTAGGTGTCACCACCACGGAGCTTTGGGTTTCCTAGAATCATTGAATGTTCCAGGCTGGAAGAGACCTCCAGAGGTCATCTAGTCCAGAGCCTCAGCAAGCCTGACCTTCAATGACTCCAGGATGGGGCCCTCACCACTTCCCCAGGCAGCAGCCCATTCCAGCCATCAATCACCCCTTCTCTCACCCTACCTGAGATACCCCTGGCTGATCTCACGACCAGCTGCAGCTCAGCCCCATCCCAGCCCATCCCAAACCACCTGCGGCTACAGGACTCCTCCTCCTGACCCTTGCACAGCCAAAAGCACTCGCTCACCTCCACAGAGGATAATAGCGGCTACAAAGAGGGACAGGTCACTGTCATCCAGCTCCAGCGCATTGAACTTGATGGCAAACTCGAATTTGGGCTCCATGATCTCGTTGAAGGGCTTGCGCAGGCTCCGCAGGAACTCACGAGTTACAAAACCGTTCCCGTTGGCCACCAACAGCCCGTCCTTGTTCATGATGGAGGCCAACATGGCAAAGATTGCCTCGTGCACCCCATACTTCAGCAGAGTCACTTGGTCGTTCAAGTAGAGGCCAATGAAGCTGGGGATGCTCTTGGCGAACTCGGTGAGCTCCCGCACGGTCTCCACCGAGGTGCACTGGCAGCGGTAGAAGACGTGTACCCCGATCTCTTTATAGGGGGGGATGCCGTTCACCAGCTGCTTCCACACCAGCCCCTTTTCTGCCTGCCACAAGGTGTCCATGTCGTGGATCACAAAAGGCTGCTTGGAAAAGAAGCCAGTGGTTAGGAACCTGCTCGAGATACCAGCTCTGCCACGGACACTGGTAATTGTCTGCCTGGGCAACCCACACCCACCCACAACAGCATCGGTCTGCAGAGCAACGGGAATTTTCCCAGTGAGGGACAGGATGTGAAGGTCCCACATGGCTGCAGCTGGGAGCTGCTACAGCAGAGAATCCCAGGCTGGAACGCAGCTCAGAGCTCATCTCCCCTAACCCTCTGCCAGGGGCAGCCACTCCTCTCAACCAGACTTGGTTGCTCAAGGCCTCACTAACCTGGCCTTGAACACCTCCAGGGAGGGGGCAGCCACAGCCTCTCTGGGAAATCGACTACAGAGTCTCTGCACCCTGGCACTGAAGAACTTCTTCCTCAGCTCTAGTCTGACCCTCCTCTCCTGCAGTTCCAAACCATTTCCCCTTGTCCTGGCTCTGGATCCCCTTGGGAAAAGTCCCTCTGCAGCCTTCCTGGAGGTTCCCTTCAGGGACTGGAACAAGCCCCTCATGATGGTCACAGCCAACCCCCCCCCCTGCCCCGTGGAGGGAACTTACTGGGGTGCTGCTGGCCTTCCCGGTCAAGATACCTCTCGCCTTCTTTTTGGTCATGTTGAAGTTTTTCAGGTAGGCATTGTAGATGTGCTTGGAGAAAGCTTTCAGGTCGGCCACCTGCGGGTTCTGGCAGCTGATTTCACTGGCCGTCAGCCCTGCCACCAGCTTCCTCTTCTCTGCCTCTGGCATGCGGCCAAAACGGATTGCTGCAGGGGGCAGAAACTGAGGGTCAGGACATCGGGATGACCACAGAGGATGAGTTCCGGGAGGCAGCAGTGTGCTCTGCTGGTGAACTCCTGCACCTGCACAGCACGCTGCTTCTCCAGGGCTGCAGCTCCACGTTCATGAACTGGCTACTACTGCTATCCTGGCCAACAGCCCCCAGGCTCCCAGCACACTCTGGGCTCTTGCACAGACCCTGCTTCCCACCCTAACACCTCTGCTTCACCAGGAACAAGAATATTACACCTCAAGATTAAACATCATGCATGGAAGAGCAACCTGTGCATCCAGTGCCCTCTGCGTCACCTTATGAGGGGCAGCTACGGCCCACAGAGAGCACAAGAAGGGGGTGAAGGCTCAAAGTGTTGGGTTCTAAAGATTATAGAATCACGGTGTGTTGGAGGTTGGAAGGGACCTCAAAGGATTATCCAGTCCAATGACCCTGCCAGAGCAGGATCCCCTAGAGCAGACCCCGCAGGGACATCCAGGTAGGTTTGGGATGTCTGCAGAGCAGGAGATTCCACAGCCTCTGTGGGCAGTCTGGACAAGGCTCTGGGACCTTCCCAGGGAAAATGTTTTTCCTGGTGTTTCCATGGAGACTCCTCTGCTCCAACCCATCCCTGCTGCCCCCTGCCCTGTCCCTGGACACCCCTGAGCAAAGCCTGGCTCCACCCTCCTGACACCCACTCTTCTCATAGTTCATGGGGTCACCCCTCAGTCTCCTCCAGCAGAACAGCCCCAGTTCGTTCTCAGCCTTTCCCCATCAGGGAGATGCTCCACTTGCTTCATCATCCTCAGGGCTCTGTGCTGGGCTCTTCCCAGCAGTTCCCTGTCCTTCTGGAACAGGGGGGCCCAGAACTGGACACAATATTCCAGCTGCAGCCTCAGCAGAGCAGAGTAGAGGGCGATGAGAACATCTGTTGACCACTAACCACAGCCCAGGGTGCCACTGGCCTTTTGGCCATAAGGGCACACTGCTGACTCCTGGTCATCCTTCCATCCAGCAGGACTGCCAGGTCCCTTTCCCTTACAGTGCTCTCCAGCAGGTCAGACCCCAAGAGAGCCATGGGACAGAGCAGCTGCTCACAAGCCCTCCACGTGAACCCTTCCCAGGAGGGCAGATGCCTTGTGGCACCTGGCTGGGGCCCCTCACCGTTATGGGACATCCCCAGTGAGAGGCATTTCTGGAAGCGGCAGTACTGACACTTGTTTCGATTCTTCTTCTGAATCTTGCAGCTCCTCTCGCACTTCTCGTACTCCAGCTTCATCCGGATCGTCCGGCGGAAGAAACCCTACGGGCAACAGGGATGGGGGAAGTGGAGGGACAAGGGAACAGCAGCACCTTTAGAGGAGACAGGCTGGTTTATTGCTCCCAGGAACCTCAAGATTTGGCTGGGTGGGGAGGGGGAGCTGGGTCACTCTGACACACAGCAGGATCTCACGGAGGGGTTGTGGGGTGGGACAAGGGGGCTGCAGAGGAGGGACAGTGTGGGGACAGGCCAGAGCAGACTGCTGGACACTGGGTGTCATATTGGAGACAGCCAGTAGGGAGGGACGGAGGAACAAGCTGCAGCAATGTGTCTGGCAGGACCTGGGCTGCTAACTCAGCCCTGCTGGCATCTGCTGTGGGGGAAAGAATTTCAGAGGCTCATCCAAGCTGTGACCAGTGATCCCAGGGGGATAAACACACAGCTCACTGCTCATCTGCAGCACAGAAAACATCTTGAAACGCAAAGCCAAGGTCCCTGTGGGGATAGATGGATTTGCCTTACAGAGTCAAGCATGACAGGGCAAGATTGGAGTCACTGCATCTCAGCTGTTTCCCCCAGGACAGTGTTTCTGCGCCTGCCTGGGCTCCGCAGTGCTCTGGACAGGTTGTATGTGAGGTTTTTTACAATACCTCAATCGCAGATCTGCTTGTCCCTGGTCCCTAGAGGGGCTTAATCTGCACCTGGTCTCCCCAGGATGTGGGTACCTTGCAGCCCTCGCAGGCGTGCACGCCGTAGTGAAACCCCGAGGCTTTGTCCCCGCAGACCCTGCACTCCACGTTCAGTGCTCCCAAAGCCGCCTCCTCACAGCCCATCTGCAGCTGGTCCGACAGGGAGGGAGAGGAGCTCTGCGAGAGATCTGTGAACACACAAAGGGTTGGGTTCTTTCAGGCAGCAGCCACGAGCCCAACATTGCCTCTAACTCCTTCAGCCCTGGGGCTGATGAGAGATGTCCAGTGCTGTCCCAGCCTGATGCTAGTGGTGCATTTGGGCAGTTAAACCTCTGGGATGGGGCACAGGCTGCAGGCAGATGCCATGCGCAGAGCCAAAAATGCCCCCAGTGCACCCAGTAGCTGGGAGGTTCCCCACCAGTGCTGATTTCTTCTCTCTGGCATTCACATCTGGGCAAGGAGACTCAACCAACAGATTTTAAAATCCTCAGTTGGCAGGCAGCTGGCACAGGGCTGCCCAGCTGGAACCCCCAAGGCCTCTTCAGCACCAGCAAACCTTCTCTCCACCTCCTTGGACTTGAAGTAGTGGCCTGGGACACATTCCCAGGCACCCTGGGAGTCCCTTCACTCTGAGGCACAATCCTGCCCTTTCAATTCCCATCTCCCAGCCCACTGCCAACAGCTGCACAGGGACCAGAGAGGAGGAGATAAACCTCTCCGTAACTTGGCTCTTGATACCTTATTTCACAAAGGGAAGAGACTAAAAGAGGTCCAACCCCATTCTCAGGCAGGTACTCTGACCTCTGCTCAATTACACAGATGTTCCAGGACCAGGCGAGCTCCTGCAGCTCCACTCACCAGTGTAGCTGCTCGATGGCAGCGAGCTGTCTGGTCCTCCACTTGGATCTGAGGCTCCGCTTGCCACCTTCACTGCCTCTTCCTCCTCCTCTTCCTTGACCTCAGGTACTTCCTCCTGTAGTTGTTCCATAATTGATCACCCCTCAGTGCCAGGACTGCAGTCCCTGTCATAGCTCTGGCATCATCCGCGTCGAGCTGAGACGGACCCTCCCGGGCTGTTCCTGTTAGCCTGCAGGACACGGAGAGACGGCCAATGTCACCTCTGATAGGGGTCAGTCCCACAGCAGAAACACTGCCCCAGACAACTCCCCCAGCACTGCCAGTGCCCTGGGATGTTCCAGCCAAAGCTGAGCTTAACAGAACCAAGACCACCAGAGAGATTAAGGCAGGGCCAGCTCTACCCTCCATCCCCACCCAGCCATGGCAAAGCTTGGATCAAGGGCAGTGGCTAGTCAGGGGCTCTGTGGCCATGGGTGGGAGATGCTGGGGGAGCAGAGCTCAGCGCAGGAGCAGGTGGTGGCTGAAAGCCCCTGGCCCTTGCGAGCCATCTACCAGTGTGACAGCTTCCTGCCAGCCCCCTGTACTCGTGTTCCTTTCCATTGCCGTGGTGCCAGTCACAGCAGTTGTGTTTATTTTCTCTCATCATGTTGTAACCGGCCCCAGCTCCTCTGCCAAGAGCCACTGAGTTGAACGTGTTGCTGTTGCTCCGTGCAGCTGCCGGGCCATGCTCAGCCACGGGGTCCAGCAGCGTCATCGTGGCGGCTGCACAATCCAGCCAGTGTCTTAATCCCGAGTTTCCTGTGGGAGGCACGGCCCCGTCCTCCCCCCGCACGCTTCCGCTCCTTGTTTGCCTTAGTCCATCCCAAAAAGCCCTCAGAAAACTCAAAGCCGTGCGAGCGATTCATCGCTGGGACTGTGACCATGGTGGGACAGCTCCCAGCTCCCTCCTGACCACACCGGACTTCACCCTAGTGTTCAGCTCACGCTGCACCCGTTCACCTCCAGTTATTGACTCCTAAAGTGGCTCCTTCTGGGGTATTTAGGGTCCCAAGCCCAGTTCACGTGGAGCTGCAACTACTTCCCTAAAGGAGCTATTTTTAAGTGGAGAAATAGCCCTCAGAGAAGCCACTCAAATACAGCCTCCACCAGCAATGCCCCTGCTTTCCAGTTCAACCAGCGCAGTAGCTTCACTCCCTGTGTCAGAGAGAAGGGAATAATCACCTGCAGGGGACCTGCACACTCTGACCACCCAGATGGGCTCTGACCCCCAGCCCACAGCACTGGGCTTGCAGGAGGCGGCAGCAGTGACTGAGGGCTTCCCTGAGCTCATCTTTCCTCCTGCCTGATGCTTGAGCTGTCACCAGCTCCTCGGATTCACTGGAAAGTTGTTGGTGTGGAACAAGGTCAGAGCTCCTGGTGAGACTGAGCAAGGGGCTGAGAGAGAGGCCAAAACCTTCACGAGGGAGACTGAATACAACCCACAAGGCCAGGACACATCACCCCCTGAGCTCTGCGTCTCCCACAGCTGAGGGGGCTTTGATTTTCCCCTCCACATTGGAAACTGAGACTGCAGGACTTAGTTTCAAGAGGAGGGAGGTTGGAGGCAGGAGCAAGCAGGGGGTTGTTGAGATGAGGGCAAGGGCAGATCTCCCCTCCCCTGCCTATGCCTGAGCACTAAGGGACCATTGAGGGGCCCTGTTGTCCTTGGCCTCCTCTCACACATCCTGCCCGGTGGGACATGGCAGACCGGGCAGGAAAACCTATTCATGGGCGATGGAGAGGAACTCGTGAAGGTTATAGAGGAACGAACCTACAGACACGGGGAAAGCACTTTTGCCTGGAACAGCAGTTAGTGGGGGAAATGTGTGAGAAGAAACCAGTCTGCTGTGGAAAAATCATCCAGCAGCAGCTTAACAAGCTCCTTATTAGTTCCCCTCTGCCTCTGGCATCCAGCACAGGCCACTCGGGTTCAACCCCGTGCAGACAGAGCTCTGCTGCATCCCAGATGCCTCATGGCATGATGCTGCCAGAGTAACATGGGCACATCTCCCAGCTGCAGCCCTGGCACTTGCTCCACCCACTGGCACCACTCAGAGTTGTGTATTCATGCAGTGGCCGAGTGTTTGATGTGCAGCTCGCTCCCCAAAACCCACAAGAACAGTGCTTGGTGTCAGACAGGCTGGAGAGAAGGGAGATGTGCAGGGACAGCAGCACCAGGGTCTGGCTGGGGCTCCCCCTGTGCTCACTGGAAGGATGAGGATTCGCATCCCACCCTTCCAGAGTTGGCTGCAGAGCCAGGGGAGCAAAGCTTTTACTGCCTGGCTCCGAATGGATTGTTTGAATATCCGCTGGCAGGCCGAGAGCAGAGGGGCCAGGGCAGAGGGAAGCTGCGAGAGCTGTTTGCACACCTGCCTTTCCCTCGCCGCTCCCGTTTTCTAAACAGCAGAGAATGAGGGAGTTGAGAGGGAAAAGGGATTGATTTGCCACCCCCTGCTCTCAGCAGATGAAAGGCCAAGGCAGCCACCCCCTGGACAAAAGGCAGAGTGTGGCTGTGGAACGAGCTGGTGTGGTAGGGTAGGGTCCCCCGAGAGACACAGACCCCCAGCTCTGCACTGTGGCAGCCTGCAGAGGCTGTGGAGATCTGTTGAGGTTTCACTTCTCCACTTCCCTGCCAGCACCATGGGGTATCTGTGAGGCTGGAGCTCCCCAGAGGTTCCTCCAAGAGTGAGGAGGGACCTCCCCCACCAGCATCGCCACGGGCAGGGCTGACACTGCCCTGCATCACTTCGGGGCCAAGGGGCTCAACCTCAGGATCCCTTCCAGTGCTCAGTGCCTCTGCATCCAGCTGCTGAGCGGGCAGAGCCAGAGGATGGACAACTCAGCCTCCTGCCTTCAGCTAAGAAGCCACAGCAGCATGGTAGGGAGAAGGGCAGAGATTCCTGACCAGCAGAGCTGCCCTCTTTTTCCATGGAGCCACTGTCACAGGGCAGTGATGGAAAGAGAGGATGGAAACAAGGTCTGCGACCGTGAATTCCTTCCTAGCTGCTCTGGAGAATCTGGCAAAGCTGTTTCCCTTCCTCTCCCCAGAGGATGGGAACAAGCAAGAGGGCAAACATCCCGTGACTCGCTCTGCCCTCGCCTCAGTCCCCGTTCCAGGGAGCTCTGGGAAGCCTGGCTGGTCCCAGCAGAGGAAGGGTCTGTTGGCTGGCTCCAGGCCTAAGCAGATCCCATGAACAGGCAACAGGTTCATCTTTCCTAGAGCAGGGGCTGACACCAACACCAGGCTAAACTGTATGGTGGGGATGGGGGCGAGATGGGGCACAACAAGAGCAGAGAACAACATAGGAATAAAAGGTAAAGGGAGACAAATGCTCAGCTGTTGGAAGCCAACACTTCTCACAGAATCATGAAGGTTGGAAAGGACCTCCAAGATCATCAAGTCCAACACCTCCAGAACCACCAGACCAAGTCCCACAGGGACACATCTACTCCCCTTTCAAACTCTTCCAAGGATGGGGACTCCCCCACTGCCCTGAGCATTCTGTTCCAGTGTTAAACTGCTCTGCACGACAGACATTTTTCCTAACCTCCCCTGGAGCAACTCGTTTCCTCCGGCCCTGGCAGCAGCAGCAGTTCTTTGGGAGAAGAGATCACCACCAGCCTCCCTACAGCCTCCTCTTCTTCAGGCTGAACAACCCCAACTGCCCCAGCCTCTCCCCTCCAGACCTGTTCAGTCCTTGAAACAGCTTGGTTGCCCTTCTCTGTCCTCACTCCAACCTCTCAATGTCCTTCTTGTATTCAGGTGCCCAAAACTGGACCCAGTACTCACGATGAGGCCTCACCAGTGCCCAGTACAGAGAGACAACCACTTTCCCATTCCTGCTGGTCACACTAGTGCTGATACAGAGCCACTCAAGGTCTCAGCCTCTCCTGGCTCAGCAGCTCCTCAGTGCTGGCCAGCACAGACACCAAGCTCAGAGAAGCTGGCAAACTGGTGAGGAAGCTCCTCCTTCCCCAGGGTCTATGCACAGAGCAGTGCTGGGGCGATGTAACACCAGCCCAGTTTCACACCAGTGTCTGGGTCCCACATGCAAAGTGTTGCAAGGAGGGGACGTGTGTTTCAACACAGAGCCTGGCGCTGGCAGCCAGACAGACACGAAACAAGAGTGAGGAAGTACTTGTGATTAGAAAGACCTGGACCTCATCTCCAAACTAGGGGTACTTCCACTCTCAAAGGAGAGGCAATTCCGCTCTGTTCACAGTGGTGGAGAGAGGATTCCTGTCCCCGCTCCCCTCCAGGATGGAGGAGGCCATTTGTTTCTAATACATTTGCACAGATGGGACTGACTAAGTCCCCACTGCACCCACAGTGTCACCACACGAAATCCCTCCCTGGAAGATGGTGCTTTCCAGGCAAAGCAAAGCAAAGCACCAGAAAATGGGTCCAGAGCTCCCAGAGGCCAAATCACAGAGCTGATCCCATCAACGTGGCTGTTGGAGTTACTGTAAAAGATTTCACTAGGAATTGCGAAAGGAAACCAGTTTGATTGTGGGAGCACTGCTGGTTTGTGTTCCTGTTCCTCTGCATGAGCCAAATTCACCGTGAAGAGAAGGGAATCCTTCTGGGAGGAGGAGATGACAGCTTTTTGGACCTCCTGTGCTATGCAGCACATAGAGGGTTCATAGAACATCAGGTTGGAAGTGACCTCAAGGTCCAACCTATCCAGCTGAAAATCCAGCTGAAATGAGCTGTCCCAGCAGCCATCCAGCTGGGTCTGAAAACTGTCCCATGTGGGGCAATCGACCCTTGGGAGATGATTCCAATGGTTAATTGTTCTAATGATGAACAACTTCCTTCTGGACTCCAATAGGAATCTCCCCAGGAGTCCCCTGTCCCCATCACCCCTTGGCTTTTCCACAGGGCTCCTTGTAATAAGGGAGTCAGTGGTGTTGCAGCCACCCTTTAGGTACTGGGACCGTAAACATTCTCAAGGCTGAACAGACCCAGCTCCCTCACCTTTTCCTCACATGACAGGGCTTACAGCGCTCCGCTCAGCCTTGGGCCCTTCTTTAGATCCTTTCTGTTTTGTCTAGTGGGGATCTACAAACAAAATCTAAACTGAATCCCTAAAACAAATGTGCCTGCTGCTGGCCATCACCTGCCGCCGTCCCTTGGGTCGTGTCCCTGCTTCTGCTGATCAGGCACCGGTTTCTGTTCCTCCTCCTACACACCAGCTACTACTAACAAGCGCCGAGGAAGAGCTAAGCAGATGCTGCAATACAGGAAAGGCAACTAAGTGCACAGAGCAGGAGAGAACACTGCAAACGTGTTTGTTTTTGTTCCTGAAAGCTCCCTGTAGCCCCTCATTAGCTAATGAGATCTCAGCAGCGCTTACTGCCCGACTGCTTCCTCTCTTACTCAAAGTCTTGGCTGCGAGGCAGGCTCTGCGCAGAAATCAACTCCTCGAGTGAACAAGGAAAAGCCCTTTGATGCCAGCCCCAACCACCCAGGGTCAGATTTTCCCCTCGAAGCATCTGCTCAGCCGTTGCACCAGCCCTTAGTCCCGTGATCTCTCTGTCACTGCTCCGTGTGGGCTCTCTGCAGTTGCCTGAGCCCAGCTGAGGAAGCAGCAGGGTGCTGTCAGGGCTGCTATTACTGCGCTGCTGCTAATTACTCAGGAACATGTGACAGAGGGTGCAGGACGTTCCCTCACTTGCCTTGAGCAGCCAGGCCTGCCAAAATGAATCACACATCCACCCCGTGTTCCGTCAGCCCCTTCCTGGACGCTGAGGGGGGGGAAAAAAAATCCCCCCAAAAGAAGTTTCAGAGGTCACAAACCCCGTCGGCTGCTTCTCTTTTCACACCACCACCGACACTGCCGTCACTGAAAGGAGGTCATGGTCCTTTGCTCCAAAAGGAACTTCCTCCTCTCTTGTCTGTGCTGGGTTTCTTCAGAGAGCTTCAGAGACACCGAAGCAAATCAGACTCTGGGCAATGAACTCCCGATCACATGCAAACACAGGGACTGCCAGGCTGCTCCACTCCTTCAGCTCACCCTGCGGCAGCAGACATCCCTGGCTCCAGCAGCTCCAAGCACATGTCAGACGTGCTCAGAGATCCTGAGATGGCAGATACCGGGATGAGGTTTTGTGCTTCTCAGGAACCATCCCTGGGCACTTCCACAGTGAGCTGAGCCCCGCGGCTGCTTGTGGCAGAAGGGAGCAGCCGTTTGCTTTCTCTGAAGCTCAGCTTCATGACCTTCAGCAAATCCTGCCAACCCCCAAACCTCCATTTCCTTCATCATCATAAAAAACAACATTCCCCAACCGAATCCCAAAGGGCTTTTTGAGCGGTGCTTCCTTCCTGCTCACAGATTGGAGCCCAGAGGGACAGAGCGGGGCCAAGTGCCACTGTTTGTTCCTCTGGTGGGGATTTTGACACCTGTTTGTGTCACCAGCCTGGCCCCAGGTCATCCGCCTCGCTGCTCCTCACCATGAAGTGTTGGCAGGACTCTATTCAGTGAACAAACCTGACTGATCCTGGTGCTCTGCTGTCAGCTCAGGACAGCCCAGAGCACCCAGGGACAGGGGGGCACACGGGTCTGACCAACTGCACAAGGACCACAGCCAGGAAGCAAACAGGTCCCAGAAAAGTGACACCACTGGAGCTTCTCAGAGCTGGAAATGGCACAGAAGTCGTAAGAGGTGCTATCTGAGAAGATCACTAAGTCTGGTAAGGAGAGAGGACCATCCAGGGCACAGCAGAGGTGGTGAGGAAGCTGCAGAAACGCTAGGTGAACTCGACTGATGGGTGAGAGCCCCAGAGCAGCTTGGATGGTGCTGCTGACATGGAGAAGTGTCCTCTGAATCCACTGCCTTGCTCTTGTGTCCTGGTAGGGACCCAGCATCCGGCCTAGTAACTCCTGTTTCTGTTCCTCCAGCTGCCTTTGCTGCTGCTCCACAAGTTGATAGAATCCCAGCCTGGCCCAGGCTGGAAGGGACCTGAGGTCATCTACTCCAACCCTCTGCCAGGGGCAATGACCCCTCTCAACCAGACTTGGTTGGTCAAGGCCTCATGCAACCTGGCCTTGAACATCTCCAGAGAGGGGGCAGCCACAGCTTCTCTGGGCAATTGATTGCAGTCTCTGCACCCTGGCACTGAAGAACTTCTTCCTCAGATCTATCTGACCCTCCTGTCCTGCAGTTCCAAACCATTTCGCCTTGTCCTGGCTCTGGATCCCCTTGGGAAAAGTCCCTCTGCAGCCTTCCTGGAGGTTCCCTTCAGGGACTGGAAGGCAGCTCTAAGGTCCTCCTGGAGTCTTCTCTTCCCTGGGCTGAACATCCCCAGCTCTCTCAGCCTGTCCTCACAGCAAAGTTCCAGCTTTCACACCCCTGATCCTTCTCTGGAAGTGCCAGAGCAGCCACCTAGGATCTATTTCCCTGTAAACACTGAAGATGAGGAGGTTGGTGGCTCAGAGAAGCCACTGAAGCCCTGTAAGCTGGTGATCTCCCAAGTTCCTGAAGTTCTTGTGCTGTAGTCCAGGACACTGCTGGCTTACACACCCCTTGTCCTCCTGAACCTGAGCAGGACGCATGGAAGGATCCAGTTTCAGGAACATCAGTAATTATAGAACAGGGCTGACGAGGGAGGAGCTCCAGGAACAGCACTGATGCTTCCCAAGACAAACAGTGGGACAGGGTGTCACAGACTCTGTTTCAATGGAAAACCAGCAAAGCAGAGAACAAAACGAGCCATCACTGCAGTCAGGAGCACCGCTGGCAGCAGGGCAAACCAAGACCCACTGAGTTCTCCCCAAAAGTCTCGGTGTCACTGGGAAACTAGCAAGTGTCACCCTTCTCTGGGTGGGAAAAGCAATGAGGGCTAGAAAAGCAGCAGCAGACCAAGGCATCACCCTGCATCTCTCACATACACGTGCAGGCTACTGACTGCAGCCAAACACCCAGCAGGCCACTAAGCTTTACTGTGACACTGCCAACGCTCCCAGATCCAAGGAGACGCCCACAAATAATCCAGTAGTAAACCTTCACTTCCACAGCAACAGAGGTTTTTAGATCCCAGGTTAAAAATCAATCCCAAAAAACCCAATCCACTGGGCTGGGAGCTTGGGTTTCGCTCACATTTGGGCTCCCAGAGAAGAGCTACTGGTTTTGTAGAGCTTAGCAGAATATCCTGGGCACCAGCCACGCTGCCCTGATCTCCGGGCGCAGCTGACTGCGAGCAATTATGCCCAGGCACCAGTACAGATGATTCAGCAGGGCTGCGGAACGGTTAGAACAAATCACTGGGTTCACTGCGTCTCCATTTCAACCACCGAGTGGCAAAGCAGAGGAAGTTGGAGCTGGGTTGCCCAGAAAACTCCGGAGAACGTGCAGTTCATTTTGTGACAACAACCAGTTCCACACCCTCGCTGGGGAATGAGGTTTCCTTACTGGTTTTGGCCCCATCCACGCAGCAGGAACTGATGGAGGGATGGAGCACGGAGGTTTCCCTGTGTTTTGGGCAGTGGAACCAGCAAGGATCACGTCAGCACGACCCTAATAAGACTCCTCTGGCAATGAGGGTGCTCTGAACGTTTGGGTTTCCACCTCAGAACCTAGAGAATAAAATACTTGAGCAGAGCTTCAACACCTCTGATAAGATCCACACGGCTTCAGGCCACAGAGAGAGCAGCAGAGGAACAGGGGGAACTAAGGGCTACCACATTCTGACACAGCCAGCTGCTGGGAGCTCAGTGGGCTCCACCAGCTCCAGCCCCAAGCTCACACTCATCAACAAATTTTTCCAGGGAACCCCATGTCCCTAGGTCCCACAAGGTAACACCTACCCCACAGACACAAGCACCTATGGGGGTTTTCCAGCTCTGTGGGTCTCTGACCATCATCCCTCATGGGGTTAAACAGCTTTGAAGGGCCAAATCCATATAACTGACTTGAAGGTGAAAACAGAGCTGGGCATTTCAGAAAGGCTCCAGGTTTGCACTGAGGTCAAACCAAGAGGCTGCACTAAAATAAAATGTGTGTAGAGTCAGACAGCAGTGGGATTTGAGCTCAGGACCCCATCCCCAAGGTGGCTGCATGAGACACTACCTACGCTGAAGCCAACTAACCTGCCCTCTCTTTGGCCTGAGCAAGCCTTCCCTACCCACACACTCATGAGACAGCAGGGTGGCTCCCAGCAGAGTTTATCTTCACAGCCCATCTCAGAACTGCTTCCCTATCAGCTCAGGTAGGAAAGCTCATCCGCTTTTTCCAACCGCCACGCCTGCCCTGTCTGTCCCACATCTCTGTTAAGGGGTTGGATCACAGAATCACCCAGGTTGGAAAAGACCTTCAAGATCACCACATCCACTACCTCAGCTCCTCAAACACCCTGGCTGCCTGGTTGTTGTGCCTCCACCCTCATCCTGGGGGGCCTGTTCCAAGGCCTCCCCACTCTTTCTGGGAAGAAGCTTTTCCTAAGATCCAATCTGACCTCAGTACCTCTGGTCCTATCACCAGTCCTTAAGGAGAAGAGGCCAACACCCCCCTCACTGCAACCTCCCTTCAGGTAGCTGTAGAGAGCAGGGAGGTCTCTCCTCAGCCTCTGTGCATGTTTTGTTTTTTGCTAGTCCAAGCTCCAGTTGCCAGAGCAGACAAGTGGCACGAGGGCAGCAATCCCAGTTAGCAGGGAGATTTTGAGGCTGTTGGATCCACAAGGCTCAGAGGAGTGCTCTGCCTTTAGCCAGCACCAAGAGTTGTGTTTCTGACTTGTGCTTTCATCACAACTCCTCCTTCCTGGTCAGGACTGCCTTTTAGAACCCACACTGAAGCAGAACCTGTCCAAAGGGATCCCTGGGGAAGCACCCTGACACAAGGTGAGTGCTGGAACCCTTTGCACAGCCAGCCTGAAATACCTGACCTCAATGAGCTCAGATGTTCACGAGCTCCTGGTGAAGCCTCAGAGGACCCAGACATTTTCCAGATGCTGTTTGATCACAGTAGTGAACATCAGAGCTCTTCATCTGGGAGCTAAGGTACAGCCTGAGCCAGCTCTGCTCTCAATCCTTCTTGCGGCCAAGCAGGGCCCCAGTGAGCATCACCCCAGATGTGGGGGAAGATGCCTTTCAACATCTCCTTGAGCACTCTAACCCCTGCTTTGTCAGTTAGCTCCTAGGCAGGTGGGTGTCAGAGCATGAAATAAGAAAAAGGAGTAAGTTTGACCGAAAAACCTGATCTTTCCTCACTATGGGAATCACTTCTGCTTGTCTACACTTTGCCAAGTCTCTGGAAGCCCTGCAGACAGGGTAAGCAGTGACCTTGAGCAGTGACTCTTCTGGAGAAGCAGAAGCAGTGAGAAGCATCGATGCAGCCTGACAAATCTGGACATCAGCAAGGGCAGCTGCACAGGGAGGTCACCAGGATAAATCACAAGAACCACCAACCAACATCATTTCACAGCCAGGGCAAAGCAGGCTGTGTTCTGGCAGCAATCAACCTGTAACATCACCTCACCCGAAGAATAAACCATTCTCATGTCTCCTGCTGCACCCAGGAGCTTCTGGTTGTGCCAATTCCTCGGTCTCTACAAACATTTGCAGATTTCATAGAATCAAGGAGTGTTGGGGACTGGAAGGGACCTTGAAAGCTCATCCAGTCCAGTCCTCCTGCCAGAGCAGGATCCCTTAGATCCAATTGTACAGGAACAGTCCAGGTGGGTTTGAAACGTCTCCAGAGGAGACTCCCCAGCCCCCCTGGACAGCCCCTTTCAGTGCTTTGTCACCCGCACCAGGAAGAAGGTTCTTCTTCAGTAGCCCTGGGCCAAACAGCCCCAAGAGGCCCCAAACGGGCAACAAGAGCTGCTGACAGCAGCAAAGCAGTTCCACAGCATCACTCTCTACTCATCAACAGAGCCTCATGTGGCTCCTTACAAAACCCTCTGTGCACGCTGCCACAATCCCTGGATGTCCACAGCTTGAAACCTGACACAGAAACCCGGCCTCTCTGCTCCGCTCAACACTGAGGCTTGTGCTGCGGCAAAAACAAACCCTCCCGCTCCTCACAAAACCAAACCCATCCCTCCACACAAAGCCGAACCCACTCACCCCCCACAGAGAGCTTGAAGCTATGCGCAGATATGGGTGCAAGGTGACTGCAGTGAAGACTCTGGGGTGTTGCTTCCCCAGCTCTGCAGGCAGGATCGAGCCTGTGTTCACCCCCTCCTCAAAACCCCCATCCCAGCTCAGCTGTCACTGCTCAGCTCTGTCCGAGGAGGGCAGTTAGGCAGTGATGGGTGGCATCAGCACCGCTGCCTGTCAGGACTGGGGGGTGATCATACACCCAAGTACAGCTCCTGATCTCGTGTCCCCTGCCCAGCTGATAGGAGCTGATTCCTAGCTGTAAAACCGGTGGAGGAGCCCCAGACACCGGCGGAGGAGCAAACATTCAGTCACCAGTCAAATATGAAGTCGACTTAGGAGCACAGGTTGGACCGCGACACTCACACCACATTCCCACACACAACCCACACAGAGAGGGAACAAAACCAGGACAGAGAGATTATATTTAAAAAGAAATTTAAGACTGTAAGCTGGTGGACTAAAGCGAAGCTTCCTAGGCAATTCCCTACCCTGTGTTTCAAAAGCCCCACATGGGAGCGGCGCTGAAGCGGGTGCCCTGCGTGCCAAGGGGAAGGGTTACCTCTGTGGTGCAGCTGTCCCCGACCGCCTGTCACTGAAAGCCCCCGAGCAGTCACCATGTCCAGCCGGAGAGAAGCGAAACG
>VZRI01001791.1:51908-81884 GCA_013397515.1 Upupa epops | reverse complement strand
CCCGCTCCTCCCCCCAGCTCCTCCCCCTTCGCCCCCGTACGTCGCCGCGCCCGCGCTGACGCCACCGCACGCTCGACGCCCGCAGCCAATCAGCGCCGCCAGCAGCTCGCGCCCGCGTCCCCATGGCAACGCACCAAGCCCGCCCCGCCCCCAGGCGCCCCCTGGCGGGCACCAATCACATCTCAAGCCTCCCTCGCATCCGCCCCCTCTGCGCGGGGGCTCATGGGAAATGTAGGCCACGTGGGGGGGGCGGCCAAAATGGCAGCGGGAGAGTAGGAGGGGGTTTGTGGGATCCGCTGTGGGTGGAGGGCGCCTCCATGGCTGGAAGGCCCTTTCGTGGCTGAAGGGACCCTCCATGGTTGACAGGAACCCCCCATGGAATCACAGAATCTGTAAGGTTGGAAGAAACCTGCAAGATCGTGGTTGACAGGGACCTTCCGTGGCTGACAGAGTCCCTTCACACCTGACAGGGGCCTTCCGAGGCCAAAGGGACCCTCCATGGCTGACAGGGACCCTGCATGGCTGAAGGGATCCTCCATGGCTGAAGGGGCTCTCCATGGCTGATAGGGACCCTCCATGCCTGACAGGGACTTTGTATGAGTGAAAGGACTCTTCATAGCTGACAGGGACCCTGCATGGCTGATGGGACCCTCTAGAGCTGACTGGGACCCGTCACAGCTGACATGAACCCTGTATGGTCGAAGGGACCCACTATGACTGAAAGAACCCTCCAGAGCTGACAGGGACCCTCTGAAATAAGGCAGAGGATCCAACCTCCAGAGTCCTGCTGGCACCAGCCCAGTGTTTGCTGGGACACTGCAGGACCATTGCGGCACAGGGCTCTGGGCACTGTGGGGACTCAGGACTCCCCTCCCCAGCCTGCTCTCCCAGTTCAGCTGTCTACTGGGGCCATTGTGAGCTTTTGGCTGTCGCTGCAGTTACTCAAGGACTAAGATGGAGCTAATTTCGTACCTTCACACTCTGGGTAACCCCCAGCGGAGGCTGATCTGATAGCTGATGGTAGGTGTCAAACACACTGCCCCAGTGCTCTCCACTCGGATGCCCCCTTCACTGATGCAGAGGCAGCCACAATATTTGGGGTTCCCTCTCCAAAACTTGGAAGCCTAGGCCAGCATAACAAGACAACGGGGTTTGGGCAGAGCTGTGGGTGTGGGACTGTGAGGGATTACTGCAGAGAGCAGTGGGGTCTGCATCTGACTCTTCAAACATTCACAGGATGGCATCCCTCAGTGAGTTCCAGGTTTCCCACAGGAGACCCCCATGGGTGTCTGGACCCCCCACAAGTACCTGCAGTGGAGCAGGGACTGGATGGTGGGAGTGGTGGAGAGCTCTGTGCACTCTCTTCAAAATCCTGCTACAGGTCACCCTCAGGCAGACACACTGGCTATGAGCAACTGCTGCTGACCCAGGGATGCTCCAACACTCAGCTGACTGCTCTGGGAGGACGAGTCAGATCCGGGCACATCCAGCTTGGGCGGCAGATCAGAGGCAGGTGCTGACACTGGTTTTGGCAGTTCACACCTCTCCTTGCCTGCAGCACTGAATGTTACAGCTGCATGACGTCTTGGCTCAAGGGAGCCAGCACAGTGCTCTGGGGAGCTGCCCTAAGGAGGGATGGTACAGCCCAGGAGTTGGTGACACTGGCACTGGCAGAGAAGCAGCCCCACATATCCAAGACCTCAAGGACAAGGTTGTGGCATGGAGCCACAGAGATGTGTGGGAGTGGCCCTTTCCTCCCCGCCTAGGTGTGGCACCTACCTGTCCTGATCAGGGATGAGATGGAGTTAATGAAGCTGACAGAGGAGGTCATCTCCTATCAGTGCTTTTCCACCCAGCACATCTCCTTACCAGTAGACACCCGTAGAGATGGGAGTTCCACACCCTCCCTATTTTCGCTCTACAGAACAAGAAGCAGCTTTGTCAGCATTCACCCCAGAGGCTACAGCCATTCATCCCAGCCCCTCCATGCTGTGATGAGAGACAAGCCCTGGTCTCCAGTGCAGTATGTCATGAAGATCTTGCTCCACCAGAAAAACAGAGCAGAGTGGAGTGATGCTGTGTCCACATGGACCAGCCAGGAGAGCACGGACCCAAATCTGCATGGTGACCACATGGGGATGGAGGGGCCATGCTGCTGCTCAAGACCACACCACTGCATCCCAGCACAGTGAGAAGGAGGAGCAGAGGTGATCAACAGAACCACCACAACAGTTACTGCAAGGGCCACAGCCCCCCACTCTATGACCAGACTGGCCCAGGCTGGAAGGAGCTCAGAACTCATCTCCCCTAACCAGGGGCACCGACCCCTTTCAACCAGACTTGGTTGCTCAAGGCCTCATCCAACCTGGCCTTGAACACCTTCAGGGAGGGGGCTTCTCTGGGGAATCAACTGAGGAGTCTCTGCACCCTGGCACTGAAGAACTTCTTCCTCAGATCTAGTCTGACCCTCCTCTCCTGCAGTTCCAAACCATTTCCCCTTGTCCTGGCACCGGATCCCCTTGGGACAAGTCCCTCTACAGCCTTCCTGGAGGTTCCCCTCAGGGACTGGAAGGCAGCTCTAAGGTCCTCCCAGAGTCTTCTCTTCCCTCAGCTTCCTTCAGCTCCCTCAGCTTGTGCTCAGGGCTAAAGGGCTCCAGCACTGAGACCATCTCTGCAGCCTCCTCTGGCCTCACTCCAACACCAGCAAGGCTGTGTGGGACTGGGCCATGGGGCCACCCCATCACCCTCATGGGCACACAGAGTGCAATGGTTTCACTGAGCACAGGATGGACCATTACAGAAGTTTTAATTTTAGTAAGAGAAAGGAGAAATTTAAATAATTATGAATCATTTCAATTAAGTATCTGTCAGCCTTCTTGGGAGCGGCTTTCACTCTTCCTTTTAGGTGAGTTCCATCTCACTTCACATACTGCTGGGTACCCACAGATCCCTGTTCAGTAACTGGAGACCTCATCCAGCCAATCAATACAGGGTGTCTGCTAAAGGGCATCTCCTTTAAGAGACCCAAGTCCTGTCCGATGGGTAGGAAGGGTGAGCTATGGATCATTACACGTAACATCAAAACATAAACCCATGACATTCCACCCTTCGTATTTTCCATACACTCCTTTCGGATATTCACCATCTGGATAAGAATAATCATTCAAGGCTTCTCAGCTAGGGTTAGTCTTCTTTGTGGAATGCAATGTGTTTCATTGTTCTTCTGCATGACCCAAAAAGTGTGTCCAGGACCTTGAGCAAAAACAACTCCCTTGACGGATCTTCTCTTGCCTGTGGCAGAGGAAATCCATACAGTCTTGCCAAGCAAGTCCTTCTCATTGAGTACTGGGATCATATCTTCTTCTACTAAGTGTAGAAGACCTGATCTAACATGGCCAGGTAGGTTAGCCGATGCCCTGCTATTCACTACCCATGTGGCTTCGACTAGGTTCTTGTCCCAGTCTTGGAAAGTTCCACCACCCATGGCCTTTAGAGTAGTTTCCAGCAGGCCACTGTAGTGCTCAAGCTTGCCAGACACATGGTAAGGGATATGGTATATCCACTCAATACCATGACTTTTAGCCCACTCACGAACCAGGTTGTTCTTGAAGTGACTTCCATTGTGTGATTCAATTCGTTCTGGGGTGCCGTGTCGCCACAGGATTTCTTTCTCCAAACCCTCTATGGTGTATCGGGCAGTCGCACTGACTGTAGGGTATGTTTCCAACCATCCTGTGGAAGTTTCCACCATGGTTAGTACATACTGCTTGCCTGCTTGGGTCTTGGGAAGAGTGATGAAATCAATCTGCCAGGCTTCTCCATATTTGTATTTCTGCCATCTCTCTCCATACCAGAGAGGTTTCATCCTCTTGGTCAGCTTTATGGCAGCACAAGTGTCGCAGTCATGGTTTACCTGCGCAATAGCGTTCATGGTCAAATCCACGCCTCTCTCCCGAGCCCAACGATAAGTAGCATCTCTTCCCTGGTGGCCTGAGGAATCATGTGCCCAGCGAGCCAGGAATAATTCACTCTTGTGATCCCAATCTAAATCACTCTTGGCAGTGACCTTGGCTGCTTGATCTGGTTTGTGGTTGTGCTGCTGTTCTTCAGTAGCTCTGTATTTAGGCACATGAGCATCAATGTGCCGGACTTTCACGTTCAGCTTCTCTAGCCGAGTAGCAATATCTTGCCACAGTTTGGCAGTCCAAATTGGCTTTCCTTTGCGCAGCCAATTGTTCTTTTTCCAACCTTTCAGCCATCCCCAAATGGCATTGGCGACCATCCAGGAATCAGTGTAGAGATAGAGTTTTGGCCATTTCTCTCGTTCTGCAATGTCCAGTGCAAGCTGGACTGCTTTGACCTCTGCAAACTGGCTTGATTCTCCTATTCCCTCAACTGCTTCTGTGACTCTTCTAGTAGGACTCCAGACTGCAGCTTTCCACTTCCGCTGGTTACCTACTATGCAACAGGATCCATCTGTGAAAAGAACACATCTTTTCTCGTCATCAGACAGTTCATTGAAGGGTGGTGCTTCATCAGTGCGTTTTATCGGCTCTTCTGGTGGCATTTTCGAGTCCATGCCTTCTGGCCAATGGGTGATCACTTCCACCAGGCCAGGACAATTGTGATATCCAATTTTGGCTCTCTGAGTGATCACAGCAATCCACTTGCTCCAAGTGGCATCAGTAGCAGTATATTGGTGGTCACAGTTTCTCCTAAACATCCATCCCAGGACAGGCAGTCTGGGTACCAAGAAAAGCTGTGTTTCGGTACCAATCACTTCAGACGCCGCACAAATTCCTTCGTAGGCTGCTAGAACCTCTTTCTCATCTGGGGTGTAACTGGCTTCTGAACCACAATACCCTCGACTCCAGAATCCCAGAGGTCGTCCCCTTGTTTCTCCTGGAGCTCTCTGCCAAAGGTTCCAAGTGGGGCCGTTCTCTGAAGCCCCTGTGTAGAGGATATTCTTGATGTCTGGCCCGGTTCGAACTGGTCCCAGAGCCATAGCATGAGTGATTTCTCGCTTGATTTGCTCAAAAGCGGTTCGCTGCTCAGGACCCCAATTGAAGGGCCTCTTCTTTAGGGTCACATCATAGAGTGGTTTCATAATCTGGCTATATCCTGGGATATGCATTCTCCAGAATCCCACCACTCCTAAGAAGGTCTGAGTTTCCTTCCTATTAGTGGGCTGGGCCATGGATGTTATTTTGTCAATAACGTCCGTGGGGATGTGACGACGTCCATCCTGCCACTGGACTCCTAAAAACTGAATTTCTGTAGCAGGTCCCTTCACTTTGCTTCTCTTGATGGCAAAACCAGCTTTCAGCAAGATGTTGATTACCTTCCGGCCTTTCTGAAAGGTTTCTTCTGCAGTGTCGCCCCATACGATGATATCGTCAATGTATTGTAAATGCTCTGGAGCTCCACCCTCCTCCAGTGTTGATTGGATTAGTCCATGGCAGATGGTGGCGCTGTGCTTCCACCCTTGTGGTAATCGATTCCAAGTGTACTGGATGCCCCTCCAGGTGAAAGCAAACTGAGATTGGCATTCTGCCGCAATTGGAATGGAGAAAACTGCATTAGCGATGTCTATGGTAGCATACCATTTCGCTTCCTTTGACTCCAGTGTGTACTGGAGCTCCAGCATGTCAGGTACTGCTGCGCTCAGGGATGGCGTGACCTCATTCAAGGCACGATAGTCCACTGTCAGTCTCCATTCCCCTCCAGGCTGTCGCACCGGCCATATGGGACTATTGTAGGGTGAATGAGTTTTACTGATAACTCCTTGGCTCTCTAATTGACAAAGTAGTTGTTGTATGGGGACTAGAGAATCTTGGTCTGTGCGGTATTGCCGGCAATGTGTCACTCGACATGCAACTGGAAGCCTTTTATCCTTTATTTTCAAGCAGCCCACTGCTGAAGGGTCATCTGTCAGGCCAGGTGTCGTGGACAACTGTTCACATTTGCCGGTTTCAACTGTTGCCACACCGAAAGTCCACTTGTATCCCTTAGGGTCTCTGAATTGTCCTCCTTGTAGAAAGTCTCTGCCTAGGATGCATGGAACATCTGGGCCTGTGACAACAGGGTAGGTCTTCCATTCACCCCCTGTGAGGCTTATCTCAGCCTCCAGCTTTGTCAGTATTTGTCTGTCTCCCCCGACACCAGGAATTACAGCAGTACGCAGTCCTGTGTGATGAGAGGGTATAATGGTGACTTCTGCACCGGTATCTACAAGGGCTCTGTGAGTTTCAACTTCTGACGTGCCAGGCCATCGAACCAAAATTTTCCAATACTCTTGGGTACCCCTATCCTCTGCCTGACAGAAGGCAGGGCCCCCTTGTTGGTCTGAGTAATATTGGTCAGAGTGGTATTCAATATCATCCTGGTAATCGCGTCTGGCAAGCTCAGGCTTTGATGACCATCTTCTTGGGACCATCTGATCAGCATAGGAGATGATGACTCTTTTCTTGGGAGGACTGGCTCCAGAAGTGAAGTCCTTCAAAGTCAGTTCTCTCACTCTTTCAGTGAGAGCTTGTAAGGGCTGTGTGTCCCACTTGGCCATGTCCTCTCCGTGGTCAACCAAGATCTGCCACAAGATGTTTCGAAGTGAGTTTCCTGAACCCGTCGACTTGCGTCGGGAGCGAGGTGGACTCGCTGGGTGTCTCTTCTTGGTGACAGCAAAAACTTGAGTTTTCTGTGAAGTTTTAGCAGATTCACTGCTTTCTTTTGCAGCAAATGCTTCTTGCAGCTCTCTGATCCTTTGGTTGACAGATTCCAGCTGCTGCTTAGATTCACCGGTTTCCTTGGCATGTGTCTCTTGTTGCTGCTTCATCTGTTGGTTGATGGAGTCTACTCGTCCACTGACAAGTTGCATCTGCTTGTCTAAGGACTCAATCCATTTCTCAATGGAGCCGATGCGCCTATCGATGCAGTCAATCTTGATGGACACACTTTCCATTCCTCTGAACACGGAGTCGATTCGCCCATTAAAAGATTGTTCGAAGGCTTCAGTGAGGGCAGCAATCCATGCAGGGCATCTGATGGAGTCATCAAATTGTCTCAATTGGGCTGCGACCTCCCCCACTGTTGGGGGATCGTCTGGCCAGGAGACAATCAATGCTGCCAGGGCATGCACATGCGGGAGTGATGCACACTTCGTAAGCAGCTTTAACATACGCTTCTCACATGGCACCTGGTCTGGGTCCAGTCCAACATTGGCCGTGTTTGGCCCATTCTCATACAGCACCTCTTGGCAAGCCGCTTCTCTCAGGAGCTGGATGGCCTGCTCTATGCTTGCCCAGGTAGGAGGACGCCAATTCAGACAAGCTCTGACTGGGTATGTGTTTAGCAGGGCTGTCAGCAGGCGTATCCACAGAGATTGAACATTTTGCTCCTCCCCAATACTCTGGTCAATCCCAGAATCTCTTGCTAATGTTCCCAGTTGCTTGGCCTCTCTCTGGTCTAAGTTGATAAAGTTAGCTCCTGAGTCCCAGCATCGAAGGAGCCACACCATCAGGGATTCACCTGGTTCACGAGCATAGTT
Source organism: Upupa epops (assembly GCA_013397515.1). NCBI lineage: Eukaryota > Metazoa > Chordata > Aves > Bucerotiformes > Upupidae > Upupa > Upupa epops. Next base: position 74,341 of record VZRI01001791.1, on the reverse strand, counting down.
CTTTGTAATTGTTCTCAAGTCCTTCATGGTGAGAGAGGTAGCTTGAGTAGCTGTTCTAGGACAAGCAACTTGTAGAGGCTGGAAGGGTTGGAAAGCTTGGGAAGGCTGGCGAGCTCGAGAGTGTTGTTGACCTTGAGAAGGTTGTGAAGCTGGGAGTGGCTGTGGAGCTGGCAAGGACTGTTGAGGCTGAAGAGGTTTGGGAAGCTGTGTCCAGTACAGAGAGAGAGTAGGAGGGTCAAGGGATAGAACAATCAATGGCCTGTGATCCCACTCTTCCTCTGCTTCCCTAGTATCAGTTTTGTCCTCAGCCACCCTCCTAAGCTGTGATAGGATACTCAGGGAGGAAGGCATACTTGCTGTAGAATGTGCTGTATCTGGTTTCCTCTTCAGTCTGGTAGCTGGGTCTACTTCTACCCAGCCTGGAGCACCAGTTGACTCCAAGTCCTCAAAGCTCACTTTATCTTTTGGCTTGGTATCTGGCTCCCCTTCAGCTGCTCCAAGTAGCTCTAAGTCCTCAAGCTTTGTTTTTCCTCTGGGCTCGGTGCCTAAATCTCCTCTCACTGCACCGAGTGTTTCGTCATCATCTTCAACCATTGTCACTTGAGCGATGGCTGGAAGAGTGCCCGATGGCTTGTTTGAACTCGATGACGGTAAGTGCAGACAGTATGGACGGACAGGAGGAACCGCCATCAGCAAGGCCTCTGAGGGAGCTGGGGCATCGTTTGAAGTGAGAAGCCTCAGCCTCCACCATCTCAATTTGGTGATGCTTGCTTTGATCCGCCATCGGAGAGACAGCCTTGTCTGCACTAGATAAACACACAACAGGAGCATGGGTACGTAAACGAGCAGATTCACCAACAGACTCGTACTAGAATTAGACTGCTCACCCGCCCCTACAGCTGGAGGGAAGCAAGAAGCGTCAGTGTGCCAGCTAAACATGCAAGCAGTTTTGTTCCAGACATACCCTGTAACCACAGATGCAGAGTCACTGAGCCATTGCTGCACAGCATCCTGGGTTATTCCAAACGTAAGCTTACATCCCCAGATAAGGAAGGGGTAGATCAGGGTTGTACACGCAAAAAGCAAAACCAGGAACAGCCAAAGCATTTTGTTCCAGCTTCCTCTTTGACCAAATATTCACACTATTTGCCCAATTTCCTTTCGGCTTAATTTCAAATTAAAATTCGATTGGATTCTTATCCCACTCCTGTCACCAATTTTCTGTGGTGGTTTAACCGAGCGTAGGACAGACCGTTACAGAAGTTTTAACGTTAATAGAAGTTTAAATAATTACAAATCATTTAAATTATTGATCTAACTAACTAAATTGAGAAGCTGGAACCAAGGGTTAATGTTTCTTGAAAGCTAAAGGAAAATAAACAGCAGGACCCAAGCGAAGAGAAGCAAAAGGGAAACAAAACTTACGGGAGCTGTGTCTTCGAGGAGTTGCAGTACTGCCACTCGCTCACAAGGTGGCGCTGCAGCGTAACAATCGAATCCCCTTCCCGGGAGCTGCTGTTCCAGCCGCTCACCGCGAGAGGGCGCGAATCTTCCCGGAGCCGCAGTACTGCCACTCAGTCACGAGGTGGCGCTGCAGGATAACAAATGAGTTCACCCCCCTGGAGCTGCTGTTCCAGCCGCCCCCCACGAGAGGGCGCCGGCTCCGGCCGACTCGTCCCGGCAGGAACCCGCGGAGCACAGCCCGGCCAGCGCGTTCCCACCCCGGGGGAAGTGACGACGCGGACCGCTCCGCCCGCACCCTCCTCCCCTCCGACCAGTTTCAACTTGGTGGGGACCGCTCGAACCCCCGCCCGCACCCCCGCCCGCCAGGGATGCGCTAGGGGCCGCTCCCGCGGATGGGGGCCGCCGCCCCGGTCAGGCGTTTTCTCAGCTGCAGAACAAAGAGCCAGGGACGGCCGGGGGGGGGCCCCGCTCCTGCCGAGCGCCACCCCGCTCCTGCCCCCTCCTGAAGGGCCTCAGCTGCCGTCCCCACAGCCCCTGCGTGACGCTGCGGTTGGCGCCTCTGCCGGACACGGAGCGGGGCGGGGGGAGAAGGCTGGGTCACCGCAAGCGGGAGGGTTTGAATGCGCAAGGCTGAAGAGGCCGGCAGAGCCGGAGAGGGGAAGGGCCCTCTGCTCGGCCGCAGCAGCAGAAGGGCTGTTCGGCTTCTCTGAGTCCTTCAGGCTCCGGCGCGTTCGGTCTCGCTGTCGCTTGCGCTTCAGGGTGCAGCAGGTCTGCCGGGCTAGTAAGCAGCTGAATGGCGACTGAGGGTCACGCGCGGATGCGTGGCCTTTTATACCGTGGGGAAGCCCTCCTCTCCTTACCCTTGTAACCAGTAATTAGCAATAACCTTATCTACAGCAGGCAGGAGAACCGCATCCAGTGCCCTCCCATTGGGCATCGTCTGCTGGCCAGTCCCGCAGGGTCAGGACCAGTGACCCCCAGCCAATTAGGCGGTGGGAGCTGTCGACCTTCTTGGGAGGGACTCTCAGCCCTCCTGTGAGGTGAGTTCCTCTGGCTGCACTGCTGGGTACCCACAGAGCCCTGCTCAGCCACTGGAGAACTCGTCCAGCCAATCCAGACGGGGTGTCTGCTCCAGGGCATCTCCTCCAGGAGCCGAGTCCTGGCCGTCTGGTGAGCTGTGGACCAGCAAAATGTACAGCCGTGCCACACAGCCACGCTGACCCAGGGCAGCTGCGTCACTCCGCTGGCACCGCAGAAACCGCCTCTTGCAGTCAAGCACAATGAAAAATGGTTGTAAAAAAGAACCTCTGCTGGGGAGGGGAAGAGCTCTGTCAGCTGCTCTGAAAGCCACACTCGTAGGAATCAGATTGTAATCTCCCTAACGAACGGCAGTTAATCAGCAGGAGCAACTGTGACCACTGGTTTGACTACCGGATCTAGAAGAGACCTTTATGTTATCGGGAATCTGAGCCCCAAAGCAAAAAAGACCCCAACATCGAGGTGACCCCCATGGCAGGGGGGATGGAACTCGATGATCCCTGTAGTCCTTTCCAATAGAAACCATTCTGTGGATTCTAACAACTCAGCCCCTGCTGGGTGGGCTGGTGTTTGTGTGCTGGGAGTTTGCCACCACTTTAGCTTCTGTTCCCAGATTTTCCAGGAGCAGGTTACTGGAGGAGACAGGCTGGGCCAGTGTGACCAGAGCTGCCACATCCACCAGCTCCCAGTTTGGGTGGTCCCTAGGGGCTCTGTTGACCTGGACCAGATCCTGAGCCAGGACTCCCTGCAGTCCCAGGGCAAAGAGCTCAATGAAGCCAACAGCACCGTTACCTTCGTTAATTAAGTTCTTAATTAACCACAGAGAGATTTGGCCTTGCAGGACGTTACCCCTGTGGCAGCAGTGCCACCCCAAGGGGATCTCATCATCTACGGCCAATTCACCAGCATCTGCACAGAGTCATAGAATCCTCAAGGCTGGAAAGGCCCTCCAGGATCACCAAGTCCAGCCCTCATTCCAGCATCTCGCCAGCCCCTGGACCATGGCCTCAAGTGCTCTAGCTACTCATTTTTTAAATGTCCAGGCACAGTGACTCCACCATCTCCCTGGGCAGCCTGTTCCAGTGCCCAACCACCCCCTAAGATCCAATCTCACCCTCCCCTGATGCAGCTTGAGGCTGTTTCCCCTTGTCCTGTCATTACTGATTTGGGAAAAGAGCCCAGCAGCAGCCTCGCTACAACCTCCTGTTAGGGAGCTGTAGAAAGCACTAAGGTCTCCTCTCAGCCTCCTCTTCTCTAGAATAAACGACCTGAGTTCCCTCCTCACAGGGTCTGCTCTCCAGCCCTCTCCCCAGCCTCACTGTCCTTCTCTGGCTCTGCTCCAGCACCTTGGCCCTCCACAATCCAACCCCAACCCCACTGGTGGAGCCTCTCTCCATGGCTGCTCTCCTGTTTGTGTTAACAGGCTCCTTTTTGCAGTGGGAACCAAAACCCCAAGCACTGCTGAGGTGGGAGGTCGGTGCTCTGTAGGGCCATGGTTGTACGGGGAACGAGGTCTGTGGGCCAGCAGCTCCTAAAGCTTTATTGCCACTTGGTTTCTGCTAACATCTACGTGACTCCAGTGAGTCACAACCACCTCCAGGGAATGCTTGAGGTTATTAGGGACACCCCAGCCTTTCTGGGGAGAGCAGCAGCAAGAAGGCACCATTCTGTCTGACAGGGTGTCCCTGGCACCATCTGTTGTAGGGTCACACACACAGGGGTGCAGCAGGCGCTGCACAGGGGTCACTGGCAGAAACCAAGAAGGAACTGCAATCCTGGGCCCTGTGGTCCAGACTCACTGGTGGCTTCTATTTTTCTCTAGGCAGGATGGAAAACAGAGTCTGTGGACTCAGGTTCAGGTTCCACATCAGGGCAGCCCGAAGGAAGTGGCCCCACTGCCTTCTCCTCAATGCTGGGCAGATGGAGCCTCTCAGCTGGAGAAAATGGGAGGATCTCTGTCTTGTGTGTAGTCACCTCTAGGCTCTGCTGGTCCCCACTTATCTCCATCCAGAGATGACTGCATGGCCTGTATCTGCTCCGAGGGACGTGCTGGGCCCCGTGGTTCCTGCTGGGCTAGTTGGTGGGCTCCATGGGGTCTGCATCCGGAGACGGTGGCGCATTGGTGTTCCCATCGCCATTGCTCACGTTCTCCTTGCTGCTGTCGCTTGTGGGGTCACTGCCTTTATCCTCCACTTTCTGCATGAGTTTGAGGGAGGACTCTCTCCGGAAGAGGTGGGCTTTGTAGCCAGTGAAGCCTCCCGTGCTCACATTCGTGCGCTTCTCTGGGGACGGACAGAAAGGGGATCACTCACCTGGGCTCAGACTACCCTTTCAGCTAGGGGAAAAGGCTGTGAGGCCTCTCCCTGCCAGAAGCACTGGGGTGTCTTCTCGAAAGGTAAGGTCTTTGCAGTCCCTGGAACCCCCCAAAGAGGGGAATGTGGGTGGGAGACTGGGTTCGTGCCCCAGGAGGGGCAGGGGAGAGTGATGGCTGGGCTCCTACCTCCTGGCCCGATGGGGTGCATCAGCCGGTTCATCTGGACATTCCAGTGCTTGACGTTGGTGCTGGCCTGTCGCAGCTTCCGCTGGGCCGCCTGGGTTGGGATGGAGGAGAGGGATGATTGTGGGCAGGAGTCTCCCCTTCCCCAAGCGAGGGAAAGGGAATTGGAGGCTTCTTCTAAACGGGAGAGCCAGCTCACTCTCCTCTAGGGTTCCTCCTCCTCCAGCACTCCCCTCCCCACACACTCCCAGTGCTGACATGGCTTTGGCCACCAGTGCTACCCCATCACAGCAGGACACCCCCATCCCACCCCAGTCTCTGAATCACCCTGTGCCTGCGCATGCAGAACCACCCCCAGGGCAATGACAGCTCAGTCCCCAAAGCAGCTGGATCCTCCCTGTGTGGAGGTGACTGAGGGAGGGCTGGGGAGTCCCCTGGGGTTCTCCGTGTGCATGGATGTGGCGCTGATGTGATGCTCACCATGACGTCTTGGTCCGCCCGCTGCCTGTTCACCCTCACTTCTTCCAGCTGCTTCTGCGCCTCTTCCAGACACTTGTTCTTGTTCTCCATCTCCTGCTTGAGGACCTGCTTCTCCCGCTGAGTTTTGATGATATATTCCTCTTGCTCCTCTTTCAGCTTCATCAGCTGCTTCAGCTTCTCCTCTTCCTCAGCCAGCAGCCTGTCAAGAGGTGAGGATGTTCCTCCGTCACTTCATCCACCAGTTTCCTCCATCCTTGCTGGCACACTGGGAAGTCCCCAGTACCCCAGGGAGGCATTTCACTGCCCTGGGGAGTGCGTCCCCATGCCTAGCTACCGCCCTGGCACTGGAGCTGCTCGAGCAGGAGCAGGGATGCCCTGGTCCTACCTGGCCTGTGCGTATCTCATGGACTCCTCATCCTGCCGTGCTTTCACCTCCTGCTGCAGGGCCTCCTGCAGACGCTCCTGCATCTCCTCCAGCTCCAGGATGCGCTTGCGTTGACGCTCTGCCTCTGCTTCCTTCAGGACCATCTCCGCCTGCATGGAGGCACGAGCCTGTGGCAGGGACAGGACCATCAGTGCGAGCAGCTGGCAGAGGCACCACCAGCATCCCTGGGAACCCCTTACACTGCATCCCTGGGTGGGTGGGGACAGGCATCGCCCAGAGCAGGGAGAGCCTGTGAAGACAGTCCCAAGGCAAAGCTGTTTCCTTGCTCAGGAGAAGCACAGTGTCGTGCTTGGAAGCTGCTCAAGGAAAAGAACTGGAGACTAGTGAGGTCCTGGGGTCAGGTTTGGGATCCCAGAAGGATAGGGAGGTGTTGGAGTGGGTGCAGAGAAGGGCAGCAGACCTGGGGAAGGAGCTGGAGCAGCAGAGCTGTGAGGAGCGGCTGAGGAAACTGGGGGGGTTGAATTGGAGAGGAGGAGGCTCAGGAGGGCCCTTCTCCCTGCCCACAGCTGCCTGAACCTGAGGAGGTTGGAGCTGGGGGGGACTCAGTTTCTGCTCGCCAGGAACAAGCGAGTTGCCCCAGGGGAGGGGGAGGTTGCCCCTGAGGACCCATTTCTTCTTCCCCCAAAGGGTTCCCCAGGCCTGGCCCAGGCTGCCCAGGGTGGAGGGGAGTCCTTGTGTTCAGAGTGGTTGCAGAGCAATGGAGCTGTGGGGTGAGGGACAGGGGTCAGTGGGGCCCTGGCAGAGATGGGGGAGAGGTGGGGCTTGAGGAGCTGGAAGGCTTTTTCCACCCTAAAGGATTCCATCACTCTGTGATCTGGAGTCAGCGCTGGCTGCAGTGTCAGAAATGGGGTCCCCACCCCGGGGCAGGTTGTCCTCATCTGCTGCTCCCCAGGTATCTCACACAGGGCAGTGCTGACCCCCCCGTCCTCCGTGGGAGCCCAGAGGTGGCAGCAGTGTTGTTGCAAGAGCAAACTCTTCCAAGTTCCTCCAGCCACCCTGGGCTGCCACGGGCAAGAGCTGGGGCTGAAAGAACCCACCCCACAATTGACCCAGCCCAGTGCCAGGACACCACATGAGGACGCCCCTACCTGCTCAGCCTCCCGCAGCTGGATCTCCAGGGTCCTCTGCATCTCCTCATGCTGCTGCCTCCGCCGCTGCTCCTCCTCTTGCAGGAGTATCTCTGCCTGCCTTTGAGCCTCCTTGAGCAACTCCAGCTCCTGCAGCTTCCTCTCCTTCTCCTCCTGGAGCTGCTTCAGCCGCTGTGTCTCCTCCTCCTTGGCTGCCTTGCGCTGCTCCCGCTGCTCCCGTTGCTCCCGGCGCTTCTGCTTCAGGTCTTTGTGCAGGGACTTCTTGCCCTCAGCCTGCAGCCTGATGGCCGTCTGGATGGCTGGGGAGGGAAGCAAGGGGACAGTCAGTGGGGACACAGTGGGGACATGGGGATGCCGAGGAGGGAGCAGAGGGTGGGCACAGACCTAGTGTCCACTCCTGGCGCTGGCGGGTGTCGGAGGCGCTCATCTCATAGGTGCGGGAGGAGGTCTTCACGCAGAACATGCACCTCTTCCCATCCCGGTCGGGCAACACCTGCAGGAGAGGACGTGGGATGGGGTTATCCCTCATCCCATTCCCCCCTCAGCCACAGCCTGGCTTCTCCCACACTCGTGGATGTCAAATCCTTGAGTTCCTGGGCTCGGGAGGGCATCTCTTGGTCTCCTGTCCCTGAGCTGAGCGTGGCTGGGGCAGTACCTCCACACAGCAGTGCTTGTCCAACGTGATGCTCCCCTTCTTCTCCTTCCGCTCCTCACTCATGTAGTAGGACAGGACACTGGGCTTCAGCGTGAACCACCGCTCTGACCAGTTCCTCCTCAGCTGGCCCCTCTTCCAGAGGTAGCCCTGCGCCCGAGAGACACGGGGATCTAAAATGGGGTGGTGGGGCAGGACAGGGTTTGTGCCCCAGGACATGTGGGCTCCTTACCTGTTTGAGGACATCCTCGATGACCTCCTGGTACACCTCCTCCACAGCCATGCTGATGGCCTCCTGCTCGATGCCTCGCAGGAACCGCCCCGAGTTCACCATGTCCAGGAACTGCCAGACCGTCACCCCTCCTTGGCCCTGTGGCTCCTGGGAGAAGTAGTCATCCAGCTCGCAGGAGTTCAGCTCCACGTTCATGGCCGTGCAGATCTTCTTCAGCAGGTACTCCACCTGTGGGGATGGGGAGAGCTCAGCGACTGGGAGCGGTGTGAGCCTTCCCCACCCCACCAACCCCTGTCGGAGAGCCCAAGACCACGTCTTTCTCCAGCCTGGGGATGCAGGACCCTCATCTCAGAGGTAGGTACCACCCCTGTGATGGCCAGTGGTCACAGTCAGGGTGTCGTAGGCAGCAGACAGGACTGGGAGGCTGACGCTGGGTTAGAGCTTGACCACTGCTGAGAGGTTTTTCCCTTTTAACCACAAAGCTGGGATGGTTTGGGCTTTGTTTTTCTGCAGAGGGAGGAGACTCTGCACAGGGGCCCGCGGGAAAACCGAGCAGGGGTTCCATCCCTAGCACCCAGCTCACGAGACAGGTGTCTTCAACCACGGCCCTGACCTCCGCACCACACTGGTTCCCAGATGGTGCTGGGGAGGAGCAGGAGAAGAGGTCCCACAGAGGAGAGATCATACAGAGGGGAAGATGTCCTACAGAGAAGAGGTCTCACAGAAGAGGAGGTCCTACAGAGGGGAAGAGGTCCCACAAAGGAGCTGAGCACTGACTGGAAACTCAATAAATGACTGTAAAGAAGAGCTGAGAGGGCTGACATCAAACACAGCGGCGGGGACATTCTTTCAGCCTAAGTTTTGCCACCAGCTCTGCTCTACCCATGATGTAGGGACTGGGGCAGGTGGGTGACTGCAGACCTCCCAGAGACGTGAAGCACAGCACCCAGCTGGGTGTTTTTCCGTCATCTAGCCAGCAGAAGGACAACAATTTAATGTCATTTGGGGTTTTCTGCTCTTTTTTTCAAGCTCAGCCCTGAAGGCAGAAAGATGATTCAGTTCATCGCGGTGTGGGGAACAGGAAACATCTCTCTGGGGGAGCAGGAAGTGCGGTCACCCTCCTACAGCTGCGCAGAACACGGCCTCGTGTCTTTCTCTCCCCCTCGCTCCCCGCTTTTCTGAGGGCTTTTCTGCTGATCTCAGGAGGTTACTGGTGCAGAAGCAGAGGGCAGCTGCTTGCCCAGCTGAGCTCCTCCTGATGAGGCTGCTCTTGGCTTCTGAGTTGGTTCCTCTGCCCCAGACCTGCTCACCTTTGATCCCCAGACGGGGGAGGACCTCCCCCTCCAAATGCTGGGTGGAATTTGGGGATTTGGGGATTAGTGCCAGCAGCTCTGGGGGGCAGTCGGGGCAAACTCGCTCTGAACTTCCTGGGTGCTGGGCAAGGGCTGATGGGCTGGTGCCTGTGGTGGTGGGACAGGCTGAGCAGCCTGAGGGACAGAGCCCCATCCAGCCTGGCAGCAACTTCACGGGGAGCAACCTCCCACTGGATCAGACTTGAAAGGTTTCTCATCATCTCCTCTTTCCCCAGCATGAAAATCAGGAGTCCTCCCACACCAGGCTCAACTCAAGCCTTGGCTGAGCAGCATGGGACCAGCCCCAGGAGGAGCTGAGCTGGAGATGCTCCTTGGCTGGGGCTTGGAGAACTGGCGCCTACGTTTCACAGCAGGGAAAACAGCTCACTGGAGCAGGCTTGGACCATGACAGAGCCCTCTGGACCACAGTCATCCTCCTCCAAGAGGTCTCTATGTGAGAGGCTTCAGCATTTTGGAAGGGTCCTCCCAGCTTCTCCCAAGGAACCCCCTTCTCCCTGGGCAACAGGGGTGTCCTTGGACATAATGGGAGGTGCCCAGGGGCAGAGAGCCCCCTCCTCCAACCCTGGCCAGCCCTCCCTCACACCCTGGAGCAGGATGTGTGGGACATACCAGGAAACGATAGTGGGAAGTGTCACCCCCAAATGGGGCTCTGCCAGCACCCAAAGAGCCCTGGGAGGACAGGGATGGGGGTGGAGGCAGTTCCTACCTCATCTGGCACCATGACGAGGGGGTATTTGTCTTCAGACAGAAAGTTGAAGAGACACCAGAGCTTGAAGGCATCTTGGTGGGACACCACGCCGTTCCCGTTCCGATCGGGTTTGTAATTCTTCTTCGCCGTCAGGGTCCAGCAGAGCTCGTCAAAGTTCTCCTTGACAAAAGCACCTTCCTCCACCTGCAGGCAGGAGTCAGGTGGTGACTGTGGTGCTGTGGAGGGGCTCTAGATGGGAGAGCTGGAGGGAGTAAGCCCTCAGATCACAGATCTCCTGTCCCTACTGGTAAGAAGCACCAGGAGATTTGTGGGATCCACAAGCAGAGTCTAAGTGGGCACTGAGCTGTGATGCTGGAGTGTGTCCCCCCAGCACAGGTCCCTTAGCCAAGTGTCTGGGCCAGAACAGACGATGCTACGGCACCACCTCAGCGCCCTGGCACTGTACTGTGGCCGTGGTCCTGCTGTGGAGCTCCAGCACGGACCCCAGGTGAAGCACACACAGCCCTGTGGTGCTTTCCCAAGCCCAGCTGCCCAGCGCCTCCTCTGTGGCTTTGGGTCCTTCTGGTTATCCCAGTTGACCTTAAAGAGAAACTGGGGCTCAGCACAGGGAGCAGATGCTCACGGGTGGACAGGAACATCTGCATAAATCTCATCCCAGCTGCCCATCCAGACGGTGCCACATGGCACCACCACGAGGGCAGCCCACAGTCTGCAGCGGCTGAGCTGGAGAAGAACCTCTGGGTGCTGAAAGGTGAAAGTCCTTCTTACTAGGAAAACCCACTTCCCCTTCTCAGGCTGCCTCTGGGAATTTATCAGCCATGGTGAAACCAGAAGAGGATTTGAAGGGCATCTTTGGCCATCTGTTTCCTAAGAAAGGTTGGACCAGATGGTCCTCGGGACCCCTTCCAAGGTGGTGTTCAGGATGGAAGCGGAAGGGTTTTGGCTGCTGTGTGATGGGGACATTGGGCTGGGCTGACCCTGGGCAGAGGGAACTGGAGAAGGCTCTGCCCTCACTCCCTGCACATCAGACCCCTGCAGCTGAGATCAGCATCCCTGGACCAGCTTGGAGCACACTGGCAGGGCTCAGCCCTGGGTCACAGCCCTCAGATCCTGATGCCTCTACTTTCAGCTCACGGTGGTCATTTCTCCTCTCCTCACACCCAGCTCTGAGGTCTCACCGTGCCAAGAAAAGGTGCAGAACAGAGAGAAAGCCCCTGCCCACCCAGCCTCTGCTCCTGTCCCTCTCCGCATCATTGCCAGGTGAGGTGACACCTCAAATCTGAGCAGGAGAGGAGAGGAAAAAGGAGCTGATTTCTCTCTCAAAGCCCTTTAGGACCTGTGGGCAGAGACAGCACCTCCAGCCACAGCCTTGGTGAAAAGGGATGGCTTCACCCTCACCAAGCAGATGTGGAACATTCATCACTTGCCACTCTTTCTGCCCTCCCAATGCTGCCTTGGGTTGGAGGGACCTTCACAGCTCCTCCAGTCCCACCCCTACCCTGAGCAGGGCCATCCTCACCCAGAGCAAGCTGCTCAGAGCCCCAAGGTCCAACCTGACCTGAGGTGGTTCCATGGAAGGGGCTTCTCCCACCTCTCTGGGCAACCTGGGCCAGGCACTCACCCCACTGAGAGCTCCCTAGTTTTCTTTCCACCCCTCACCGTGTGGGATCTCTAAGAGCAGAGGGGAGCAGAGCCATGGGGCTCCCATGAGATGCAAGAATAAGTCATGGTAGGGAGACAGCCAAGGGACTCACCTTATCCAGGATGTACTTGTTGAGGTAGGGCATGTAGCCCTGGCTGGAGACTGGCCCGTCATCGTCATCACGGAAATGCTCCTCCAGCGCCACGGGGTCGTGGGGGATACAGAGCACTGTGTACAGGTTGTGAGAGAGCACCTGGCCAAGCACAAGGATGGGGAGAAGGCGGTGTGAGCACCCTCCGCCCCTGCCCCAGACCATCCCCATGGTGCCACCAACCCACCCTGCCCAGTGTCACTTCCACAGCACTGGGGTGTCCTTCAGGATGGGGGGATATTCCTAAAGAGAAATCTTAGAGAATCCTTCAGGAAAAAAGAGTGGATTTCCCCCCCATGAAATTTCTCCTCCTTCTTGGCAAACGGGGAAGTTTTGTTCCTTATTAAAAGGGCTGTTCCAGCCCCCCCAGTGCAAACAGGGGATGCTCTGGTCTGCAGGATTCCACAAGGCACCCCAAGCCCTCAGTGATCTGAGCAACCAGCGGTGGCTGCTCTGTGGCAGCGGGGCACAGAAAGAGGTGAGGAAGAAAAGAAGATTTAAAAAGAAACCAAGAGAGGCTCTGTCTGGAATGGAAGTGGCCACTGGGAGACCTGGAGACACCTCCAGAACCACAGAATCCTCATGGTTGGAAAGAACCTCCAGCATCATCAAGTCCAGCCCTCATCCCAACATCTCCTGAAGCCCTAGACCATGGCCTCAAGTGCTCTAGCTACTCGGATGGTGACTCCACCACCTCCCATCTGCAGAAGCAGCCTGTGAGCGTCACCAACCAGCCCCTCCTGGTGCAACTCCCCCCAGGAAGGCACTCGGTGCTGGAAATCCCACACGGCCAGGGCCTGCAGCACCAGCATCTCCAGTTCAGGGTGCTGGGTGGGCGGTTGTCTCCTGGTCTTTACCTCCCAGCAAGTGGATGGTGAAAGGAGCATCCTCAGTTGACCCCATCTCATTGCAGCAGGGTTTGCAGAGACACCTGGGGGGTCTGCAGATGCTTTGGGACAAGGTTTGAAGACTGGGGCTGGAGGATTCCCAGTGCCCCTCCAGACCTGCTCCTCTCTTCAGGTAGGGCTGGAAATTTGCTCCCAGTAGAATAGGAGCTGCCGGAGGCCACAGCAGCTGCTGCAGCTGGAGACAGTTCTTGCTCAACCAGCTTTCCTCTCTCCTTTTCCCCCCTCCGGATGATGTTATCTGTGGGGCTCCACCCTCCGCTCCAGCACCCAACGGGCTGCAGCTCTGAGCCTGTGGCTGCTGCCATGGCTGTGCCTTTCGGGGTTCGGGATCGCGTAGGGGTGGGAGGGCTGGAAACACCCAGCGGGGTGGCTAATGAAGGTGTTGGGATGGACTGGAAGCTTGGGAATTGCATCCTATTCCCAGTTTCTAATGTAGGGCCCTGTTGCCCTCCCTCACTTGTCCCGCTGCAGCACCCCAAAAGCCACAGGAGGTCTCTCTGGTGCCCCTGGCCATGGGCAACGCCTGAACCACAGATCCCTTTGCCTGTGGGGTGAGGACCCATGAAATGAAAGTGGGGGGAAAGGCCTGGCCAGGCTGACGAGGAGGTGCCCCAACCCCATGGAAAGAGGAGAGCTGGAAGAACATCCCCCAGGGCTTTGATGCGAGCAAAAGGAGGGGCAAATACTGGGGGGGTGGGGGGAGAAGAGCAGGGAGACCTCAGGAGCAGTTTGGTGACTCAGTGTCCCCTGTGGTGTGGCCAGGGAGGGGGCAGAGTTTGCAAAGCACCCCCGAGCACCCCAGATCCCTTCAAGCACCGGCCCTGGTGATGTTCTGCACCCTTCCCCCTGCTCTCTGCTCCCCCCCATGACCCCCCACAGCCAGCCCTTCACAGCCGCTGCCGGCCAGAGCTGGGGGTGGAATATTGCACACCAGTGGAGAATGGCAGCCCCTGTTCTTCCCTCCTGTAGGAGGTGCTGGGAGGGGGATGCTGGGGCTGGGGAGAGGCTGGGGGTGACCTTTTGGGCTGGAGCCTGGCTCTGAGTTAAACACAGTCCCCTCTGGCCTCAGTGGGCAGGAATGGGGGAAGGGGGATTGAGGCTTCTGGAACCACTCGGGGAGCTGCTGCTGCCGCAGTTTCCCTACGGGTGGGCAGTTTTCAATCTAAGGCTGGGGGGGGCCATACAGCAGCTCTGCCAACCCAGCCCTCCCCCACCATGTGCACTGAAACCCCTCCCCTGTTCCCCCAACCTCCTCCTCTCTGCTCCCTGACCTTGGCCACCAGCCTTGAGAAGGCCTGACCTTGGCCACCAGCCTCGAGAGACCAAGTTTTGCTCAGCAAGCTGCTCTCCCTCCCCAGCAGAGACAGGAGAGGAGCAGAGATGCCCAACAGCCCCAGGACCGCACTTGGTGGCCCCCACCCTCCTTCCCCATCCCCACCAGCACTCAGCTCTGCCATATCCCCCACCCCACCCAGCATCCCTGGAGATGGAGAGCAGCTCCCACACCCTAGCCACGTAGGATGCGATGGCCCAGGTAGCAGAACCAAGAGTGGGGCTGACGGGTGCCTGCGTTGCGAACAGAAGCTCTGAGGACTCTCGACGCGCAACGTTCAACCACAAGACCGACTGTCTTTCCTTCCTGTGCACATCCACACCCGCCTGACACGTACCCGTGCACAGGGCAGTGCCTGCACCAGGCACTTGGCCACCGAACCCAACCGCTTGGAGATGCTGCTGCACCAGTTTGTGTGACTGGACAGAGACAGGACCAAACAGTGAAGCATCCAGCTCCCAGTTCATCTACCAGTAACACCCTGAGCCAGCTGCTGGGCTGAGCTGGTTTCTGCAGATGCACTAGTCCTGAGCACCAGCATTTCCCAGCCTTGATCAAGACCCTTCTTGCAGCAACATGCCTGGCAGGGAGCAGAGCAGAGCCCAGCCCAGCTCCCATCGCCCAGGAGGGGTTTGGAGCAGGCACAGCCACCCTGGCTTTAACCTGTCACTGCTCAGACCTGAGAGACCCTGGGTTTCATCTGCACTGAGTGAGCAGAACTGCTGCAGCTTGGCTGTGTGGGCTGGGGCAAACCTGAGTTGGAGCCTGGCAGCAGCTGGTGATGGGAACCGGCTCTCCCTGGCCTCAAGGTGGGGAAAAATTATCCTGAGCTGAGCTTTGGTGTGGGAAGGCTCAGTCAGAACCACTGCTGTAGAATCGCAGGCCGGGTTGGGTTGGAAGGCAGCTCAGAGCTCTCCCAGTGCCAACCCCCTGCCATGGGCAGCGACACCTCTCACCAGACCAAGGTGCCCAGAGCCCCTTCCAACCTGGCCTGGGACACTGCCAGGGATGGAGAAGACACAACCTTCCTGGGCAACCTGTTCCAGGGCCTCAGCACCCTGACAGGGAGGGATTTCTGCCTCAGCTCTCAGCTCAATCCCCTTTCTTCCAGTCTGAACCCAGCCCCATTGCTCCAGCACCAGAGTCCCTCAGAAAGACCCATCCCACCACTGAACACATAGAAAATCCTTGAGAGCCAAATCTCCCACCTCCTCTGAACTGTCACCCTGGGCCACCTGGAGACATCGTCCCCAACATCCAGCATGAGGCTTGCAGCTTCCTAGCACCCCCCACGGGCTCTCCGTTAAAACTGAGGTCTCAGCATCATCCTCAGTGCCTCACAAGATGGGCTCTGCAGTGCTCACCCCGGTGCTTTCGGGGCCAGGCTCACAACCCTGATCCCTGGGGATGCTGTTGAGGGGAGCAGAGCACCTCCCTGGGGATTAGCAGGAGGAATTAGGCTCTGGTCTACTTTGGGCTTTTCCTTAATTCCTTCAGGTATTTGCACAGCCCCAGTGCAGGGTGCAGCTGGGTTCTGGGAGAGGCCGTCGGCTACAGAGGCTGAGCAGGAAGAGCCCAGCTCCTCCTGCTTCTTCTCCAGACCCTTCCCAACCAAACTCCTCATTCTGGGGCAAAAGCTGCCCATCCTAGCACCATCCCTGCAGCCTGTCCTGCGGGCAGCCCTACAGTACAGAGGGACTGGAGGAAAAGAGGTTTCTTGGCTGCGTTTCACAGCTCCTCCGGCAGCGACGGCCAAGTCCTGATGCAACAGCCCTGCCGTGTTTTGCATGCTCTCCAGCTCAGGTCTCGCCTCTGCATCGCAGCCCCCTGCTCCAACCGGCACTTCTCACCCTGGCGCCAGCCTGGGAACCACCAGGAGCTGCTTCCACACTGGAAAAAGGCAGCCACCTTGTTTGCAAAGGGAGAAAAACCCCTTCAGAATGCAAGAACCGTTGAAACCAAGGTGCCCCTTGGAGCGCTGGAGCAGACCCCCTCCCCGAGGCGGTGAAAGAGGTTTTGAAGGCTGCGAAGGGTGCGGGGAAGGGCTGGAAGTTTGTGCAGAGCTGCTGAGGGGGTGGGGGAGTGGGGAAAGCAGAGAGTTTTGGAAAGGCTCAGTGTTGTTTCTGGCCAGACCACTGAGGTGTTTGAGTTTAAAAACAGACTGGTGCTTCTACCTCCCGAGCCGCAGCCGAACAGGAAGCAGAAGCAGGGGTGCTGGGGCGGTGAGAAAGTCTGAACTGAGTTTGTGCTGGGTTTCAGGTGTAAAAAAAAAGCATTAAAAAGCCCTGAAAACAACTAAAATTTAGATTGCTCTTCATTTTCACCTTGAAAATCCTTCCCAGCATTAACTGCCGGGTGTTTTTAGAGAGAGATGAGGCAGAGTGAAAATTCCGCCAGAGCCAGGGTAGAGGTGACAGCAAGGGATGGTTAACGTTAACATCTAACGACTCCTCAGTCAGAACCCAGGGGGGACACAGAGCATCCCTGGACCTGTTCAGCTCCTCACAGCCCCAAGCTGGAACCATCCAAAGCCACCCCCCCGCCCTCTGCGGACTCACCTTCAGCTGGGATTTGGAGACCTTGCCGCTCTTCTCCACGTCCAGAGCGGTGAACGCGTACCAGATGGACTTGAGCAGCTCCGCTCGCAGGTCCATGGCGACAGGCGGCGATGGCAGAGGCGGCTCTTGTCGAGGCCGAGGATCCGGTTCCAGGAAACCGCCTGCCTCGACAGCCCTGGGCGTCGGGGGCCGTGTGAAGCAGGAGCGCCATCTGCTTGGGTGCACCCCGGAGAACCCCACGGGCACTGCCTGGCCCCACGAGCCGCGACAGCGCGCCCGGAGCTGCGGGGGCTTCCTTGCTGCTCAGAGAAGCAGAGTCCTGGGCTCCCACCCAGCACGGGAGGTCGTAACCCTTTGCTAACCCAGCCCAGCGATCAAAAGCTCTGTCTGCAGAGAAATCCCCTCCCCGATTCAAACAGCAGCTTCTTCTCCTAAGATCTGAGCAGTGGGAGTGCAGGTTGTGCCCTTGGGAGAGGGCTCCAGCCCTGCTTGTTCTGGGGTGATCTGCTGCACCAAGAGGGGATCCAGCCCCCCCAGGGTCCTGCCCACAGAAGCCACAGGCATAGCCCACAAATAACCCACCGGACAGCGGGCAGCCTGTGCTGGGGGAAGGCTCGTGGTTGCACTCGGTGATCTTAGAGGTCTTTTCCAAACCTAAATAATTCCTCCTGTTCTTTGTCCACAGTTGTCCCTGGGACAGTGTTGGGGTTGAGGTTCCTCCTGAGGGGTCGAGGCCAGCCCAGGTCTGTCTCCCCAGCTCAGGAGTCTATAGGACATGTTCACAAACACTGTTCCATAAATCCAGCCTTGCAGGATTCCTTGGAGGATCCCAGTGCAGCTTCAGGAGACACTTGAAGCACAGGACATTCTACCTCAACGCGAGGAAGAACTTCAAGGGTTACAGAGCACTGGAACAGGCTCCCCACTGAGGTTGTGGAGTCTCCTTCTCTGCAGACTTTCTGGATGATTTGGCTTCTGCTCTGGCAGGGGGGTTGGACTGGATGATCTTTGCAGGTACCTTTCAATCCCTGACAGTCTGTGATTCTCTGCTCCTCTAAGAGAGCAGAAGTCCAGAGCTCAGAGGCTACACCTGACCTTGCTCAGTTCCCCCCTCAGTGCTGGTTTTGGACAAAAGCCAGGACAACCACGTTTTGTCACTCAGTTCAACCAACCTGAACTGTCTTCACCCTCACATCTCACTCTTTAACTCCCTGAAAGGAGGGTGCAGTCAGCTGGGGGTCAGGCTCTTCTCCCAGGCACCCAGCACCAGGGCCTGAAGCTGCCAGAGGAGGGTTAGGTTGGATGTTAGGAAGCCCTTCACTCAGGGAAAGGGGGATCAGAGCCTGGAATGGATGGCCCAGGGCAGTCGTGGAGTCCCTGCATCTGGTGTTGAAGGGCTGTGGCCCTGAGTGCCCTGGTGTGGGGGCTGGGGTGATGTTAGGTGCTGCTGCTGGGCTGGATGAGCTCAGAGGGCTTTGCCAGCCTCAATCATTCTGTGATCCACAGAGCAGTAACATCCATCTTGCTCTCTGCAAGCCACCGGCCCCAGAGCCTGACAGGGAAACCGGGGGGTGCTGCCTCTGGTTTTGTTTCTAGAAAAGAAAACATTCAATTAGTTTTATTTGACCTCACTACTGACACCCAAGTGAGGTTCAGCCCCTGAACCAGCACTGGCTGGCTTTGGCAGATGGAGTGCTCCACAGCACTCAGCCTGCCAGTGAGGTTTCCTCGAGAGCAGAGCACGATGAAGAGCTGGGAGAGTCGTTCTGAGGCAGCCTGGGTGCTCACTCCAGCCTCAGGAGCTGGTCACCACGGCCAGGGTGATCTGGGCTCACTCTGACCGGGCTTTAGTGCTTCCGCGCAGGAGCTGCCCATGTGTCCCTTCCCAGAGAAGGGAACTGCTGGGCCATTCCTAAAGGGAAAGGGTGGGAAGTGCCTCTCCATAAGAATTCTGAACTTGCAGATGAGGGAATCTCTGCAGCTCCACCTTGGAAATCTTGGCCACGAGGAAATAACCACCAGAGGACACAATTGCCATCCCCCGCAGCTAGGGAGTCAGCATCCAAGGCGAGGAGCAGGAATGTGGCTGCTCAGAGCTCAGGAAGACAGCGGAGCCTCCAGAGAAGGCAGCCATCAAGGGCTCTCAATCTTCCTCTGTGGAGATAAGAGCCCCTGGAAGGAGGCTCTAGTCACCTGGGCACCTGCTCTCCGACTCCTCCGGTTGCTTCCTCCCGCAGCTCCCCGGTACCAGCCGGCTTCTGCTGCCCTCGGTGCGGAAGGGGCTGCTGGTTGTGCCCGACCAGGCAGCTCTCTCTGCAGGGTCTCAGCAGCCTCGATCGCAACAGGTCCAGGCTTGAGCGCTGCAGTGGCCCTGCCGACGGCTCCCTCCAGGCTCTGCTGTCCGAACTGGAGGGGGGAAGAGAGAACAACGCTGATACCCACAACATTGGGCTGGCTCAGGAGGGGGGGGCTGGCTCAGGGCAGCCCCCAGTGGGAAGCAAGCTGCCACTGGGTGAACTGGGGAGAAAGACAAGGCTGCAGCGGGGAAAGGCTGTTTACAAAGGAGAGTTTGAGGGGGAGTGAAGAGTGTGGGCGGCAGGTGATGGGAGGTTGTCCTCCTGCTCTGCTTAATCTGGAGTCCTGTGTCCAGTTCTGGGCTTCCCAGTTCAAGAGAGTCAGGGAGCTACTGGAGAGAGTCCAGCAGAGGCTACAAAAATGGGGAGGGGGCAGGAGCACCTCTGTGCTGAGGGAAAACTGAGCCCTGGGGCTGTTCAGCTGGAGAAGAGCAACTGAGAGGGCTCTGATCAATGCAATGGCTAAAGGGCAGAGGCAGGAAGATGAGACCAGGCTCTGCTCAGAGGTGCCCAGTGACAGGACAAGGGCCAGTGGGCACAAACTGGAATCTAGGAAGTTCCAACTGAACCGTGGGGGTGGCAGAGCTCTAGCCCAGAGAGGATGCGGAGTTCCTGCTCTGGAGAGATCATGAAGCCCCCCTGGATCCATCCTGGGCAACTTGCTCTGGGTGACCCTGCTGGAGCAGGGACTAGACCAGGTGATGCCCAGAGGTCCCTTCTGACCCCATCAGTCTAGGAATTCTGCAGTCCAAGGAGCACGTCCGTTCTCTCCTTGGTACCCAAGGGATCTGGGAATTAAGGGCCCTGGTCGAGAGGCAGTGCAGCACAGGAAGAGGGTTAAACGCTGGGTGGTACCTGCATGGTGCTGTTGGTGGTGGCCAGCAAAGACACCTGCTGATGTTGGAGGGAGGCAACGGCCAATTCCTCAGACACAACTGCCCCAGTGGTGGCCTGGAGACAGCCAAGAAAATAACTAAGCACATTTTAAAATGAAGTTTTCCTCTAGCTCCTAGCAGGTGATTTCTTTGCAGGGAAAAGGGAAGGTGCAGATCTGCCCCTACCGGCTGTGCCTTGGTGCCACTGGTGCTGGCTGCTGTCACAGTCTGTGTGTCATCCGCCAGCAGCTCTGCTGGCACAGTGAGGGCACTGCTCTCTGTCACCACGCTCAAGGCACTGCCCAGGACCTGCAGGTCTTCCTGTGACAGGCTGACCCGAGTGGAATGAGAGCAGACTCTGAGCCAAGAACAGTTTCTGACGCAGCCTCACCCAGCTCCTGAATTCAGCAACACAAAGGCCTCTGCACGCATGAATACTCCCTGCTCTCTACAGCTACCTGAAGGGAGGTTCCAGGGAGGCAGGGTTTGGCCTCTTTTCTCTAGGAGCAGAGGAACTGGGCTCAGGCTGTGCCAGGGGAGGGTCAGGTTGGATCTTAGGAACAGCTTCTTCCCATACAGAGTGGGGAGGCCTTGGCACAGGCTGCCCAGGGAGGGGGTAAAAGCACTGGCCCTGGAGGTTCAACAGCGGGGTAACCAGGATGTTTGAAGAGATGGGGTAGTGGTTGAGGGCTGTAGGGTGGGCGCTTGGACTCTATGGTCTTGAAGGTCTTTTCCAGCCTGGATGACTCTATGATCAGTGAGCAGGACCTGAGGTGCAAAGACCTCCAGAATCAGAGAGAATGGAGATCTGAGCCTCCAGCCGTCCCCATTCCATCACACCTCCCCTTCCCGCTTGGCTCTGCCAACACAGCTTGTGCATCGCTGCAGCGGGGGGCAGCTCAGACCGAGAGGAAACAAAGTGCTGCTCGTGGGGCAGCTGTTTCCTTCACCCCACCCCACAGCAGGGAACTTCTCACAGTCAGCACAGGGACAGCGGGTGGGGGGAAGTACAAGAAAAGCACTGCTGCGTACACACGGGGACAGAAGGAGCCCCGAATCCAGCCTGTGTCAGCAGAGATGGGGACAAGGTTGCTGGGTGGTGCTCACGAGCCCCGGCAAATGTCCAGCAGGACAGAAAGTTGAGGACCAGAGACCCATCCTTTACTCTCTGCTCACCCCTCGCACAGCAGGATAAGGCTGCCTGGAGGGAGCCCTCACAGCAGACAGAGCCCAGGGTCTATTTTATGCTAAAAAAAAAGAGCCTTAAAGGGAGTCCCAGGCTGGGTGGAGGCAGGATCCCACTCGGGTAACTGCTGCCTCCCTCATGCCAGAGGCTGTCAATGCCTGTACCTGCTCTGTCCCATCCTGAGAGATAAGTGAGACCTGTGTAGTCACTGCATCTTCCTCCATCTCTGACAAGAAAGCAACGTGCTGGCTTTTCAGTGGGGAGCCTCTGTCAGCAGCAGCAGCAGCTGAGTCAAGGAAGGGAGAGAGAGAAACACTGATCAGAGTGTGAACACACAGGCCTGACCACTGAGTCTCTGCTCTGGAGACATCCCAAACCCACACAGACCCATCCTGGGCAACCTGCTCTGCATGATCCTGCTGAAGCAGGGGTTGGACAGGCTGATCCTCAGAGAACCTGCTCACCGCACTGGTCTGGGATCCTGTACCCCCAGGATCAGACCGTTCCCTGAAAAGCCAGCACCACAATGACAACAGAGCAGTGCTGGCCAGGGGAGAAGGGTCTTTACTTCTCTCTGCACCTCAAACAGGCAGGATTTGTTCCCCACCCATGACACACAGTGAGGAGCACAGGGAGGCCTTTTCTTAGAATCATTTAGGTTGGAAGAGACCTTTAAGTTCCTCGAGTCCAACCAGGAACCCAACAGTCCCAATCCACTGCTAAGCCCTGCCCCGAGCTCCAGATCTCCACAGCTTTCAAACACATCCCGGGATGAGAGTCACCCTGCCTCCAGGGCAGACTGTGCCAATGTTTGATAGCCCTTCCACAAGGAAGTTTTTCCTAACGTGCAGCCTCACCCTCCCCTGGGGCAACTGGAGGCCAGTTCCTCCAGTCTGTTGCTTGTTACTGGGGATAGGTGACCTCCCCACACCCCCCAACCCCGCTCCAATCTCAAGTTCAGGCAGTTGTGATTACTGAGAAGGTCTCCTCTGAGCTCCTGTTCTCCAGTTCCACCCTTCCAGNTTTCTTAGAATCATTTAGGTTGGAAGAGACCTTTAAGTTCCTCGAGTCCAACCAGGAACCCAACAGTCCCAATCCACTGCTAAGCCCTGCCCCGAGCTCCAGATCTCCACAGCTTTCAAACACATCCCGGGATGAGAGTCACCCTGCCTCCAGGGCAGACTGTGCCAATGTTTGATAGCCCTTCCACAAGGAAGTTTTTCCTAACGTGCAGCCTCACCCTCCCCTGGGGCAACTGGAGGCCAGTTCCTCCAGTCTGTTGCTTGTTACTGGGGATAGGTGACCTCCCCACACCCCCCAACCCCGCTCCAATCTCAAGTTCAGGCAGTTGTGATTACTGAGAAGGTCTCCTCTGAGCTCCTGTTCTCCAGTTCCACCCTTCCAGCCACTCCTCACAGCACTGCTGCTCCAGCCCCTTCCCCAGCTCC
>VZRI01001791.1:37339-49828 GCA_013397515.1 Upupa epops | reverse complement strand
CCTCCAGCCCCTTCCCCAGCTCCGTTGCCCTTCTCCGGCCTCACTCCAGCCCCTCAATGTCCTTGTCCTGAGGAGCATCGCCACAGCAAAAGCTCAGACCAGACCCACCAGCACATTTCCTTTTGCCACACTGGCAGCTCGGAGCCCCTTTTGTTTTGCAGGTCATAATCGAGTTGAGAGTCCCCAGTGCCCCTTCTACCTCCCGCAGACTTCTGCCCAGAGGCAGCTTAGTTCAGCCTTCACCCAAGACTCCAAAAGCCCACCCTGGGCAAGGCAGCAGCAGTTCTTTCTGAGCTCAGCTCTGTGCTCCTCACCTGTGTGTGTCCGGATGTGCTTCTGCAGATCCCCTGTGGTCTTGAAGGCTTTGCTACACACGTCTTCTGGACACTTGTATGGTTTCTCACCAGTGTGTGTTCTCACCAGGCTCTTCACCCCTTACCCTGTCCAGGAGAGAAACCTTCAGTTCATTTTGTAACAGGCAGTAAATAACACGGGGAGCTGGATCGCTGCTGTCCTTCCTCTGCAAAGCTAAAGGAGAAGAAATACCCTGAGAGCCCCACACCAGCACTGACAGCTCAGCTTCTTCCTGTAATTCCTCTCATCTATCCATAGCAATCAAATCCCAGGCAGTGTCCTGTGCCACAGATCCTTCTCAGAAGGGTTTAAAAGCCATTACCCAGCTTTTACCCAGCAGGAGTGGTTTGGAGTGGACAGGATACAGGAGATCTCACAGAGCCTGGCCGGTACCTGTAGCAAAAGCTTTCCCACAGCTTAGGAAGTTGCACCTGTATGGCCGGTCCCCTGTGTGAGCTGGTTCATGGACCTGGAAAAGAGAGAGCAGGGCCTTAAAGACAAGGAGGAAGGAAAACAGTGTGGGGAGATGCAGCTGGTGGACAGAACCTGAAGGGATTTCACTTTGGCCAAGTTACACAGCTGGATCTCAGGACCTGCCTCACCTTGAGGTGATGGGCAGTGGTGTAGAGGCGGCCACAATCTTTGTACCCACAACGGAAAGCTCGACTGTCGCTCTGCTGCCTCTTCTCCTGGCTCTTCGCCTCCACCTCCTCCTGCAAATCCTGCTGAGACACACAGGTTCCTTCAGTTACACCCAGAGAAACATGTTCCTACAAACACAGTGAGAGCGCAAACCCCCTGTGACAGGGAAGGAATGAAAATGATCACAGGGCTGCAGCCCCTCTGCTATGAGGACAGGCTGAGGGAGCTGAGCTTGTTCAGCCTGGAGAACAGAAGGCTCCAGGGGGACCTGACAGCAACCTTGCAGCACTGGAAGGCTGGAGAGGGGCTGTTTACAAAGGCCTGGAGTGACAGGATGAGGGGCAGTAGCTTCACATTAGAGAAGGGCAGACTGAAATGGGCTGTTACGGAGTTCTTCTGCAGGAGGGGCGTTGAACAGGTTGCTCAGGGAACGAGTCGATGCCCCAGCCCTGGAGATATTCAAAGGGAGGCTGGACAAGGCTCTGGGCAACCTGATCACTGCAGGGGGGTTGGACTGTTAGTGTCTGGACAAACACATAACCACTGGGATGGTTATATGAGGAGCTTTATTGAGGCGCCGGGAACCAGGGGTACCCACCCAAATCTGATTCCAGCTTCGTCACCTCACGTCCACAATTTATAGATCAAAAGTTACATGATTAATACATATTCAGCATGGGTTGTTACACTAACTAATTAATATGCATTAAGGTTTACTTCATCAGTCCATTACGGCATCAGTCTCTTTTGTGCTTGCGTATCCCTTTCGCTGGTCGTTGGTGATCATCCCGGTAAAGTAAGCGTCCTCCCTGGATGAGACAAGCGTCCTTCCCAGATAAAGTAAGCGTCCTGGTGTGTCCTCCCCAGATGAAACAAGCGTCCTTCCAGATAAAGCAAGCATCCTCCCCAGATGAAACAAGAAGCCCTCTTTATTCTGTCCTTCTCACCCCTTTGCCCCTTAGACTGACCCAGCCTTCTCTTATCTTCACTTGGCTGTCTCTGGCTTAGCTCCAGCCCAGGTGTCACCCAGGCAGGGCCCCCCAGTACATTCTTTTCTCTACCTATTAGCCATACAGGGCTAGTTTCTGCTGCTAAAGCTACAACATTCTAACACACACGGAAAGGCCCTCTACTCATTTACAATCGCTTTTATTCATAAAGTTTTCCCTTTTCCAATAGGACTAGATGGCATCTGGAGGTCCCTTCTGATTCTGTGTTTTCCCACCTCCCAGCTCACTGGGGGCCATCAGACATGCAATTCACTAAGCGCACAGTAAAACTCCCAGCTCACATATTTGCTCCCTTTGCAGAGAGGCCACAAAGGTTTTTAATTACTAGCCAGCCAAGCACTCTGCGTCAGGAGGAACCTGGCCTGGCTTCAGAAACCTGAAAGATTCAGACCTGGGGAGGGATGTTGGAGTCCTCAGTCTTCCCATGGCAGATGTCTCTTATTCCCTCCTCTTCCTCATCAGACACCTGCATGTAGAGAAGCAGGGGCACAGTTCCTACCTCCCTGTCAGTGTAGAGCAGGTGAGGAGTCCATGCAGGGGACGTTTGCATCAGTGGTCTCGCCCTGCTCTTCTCTCTGCTGTCCCACCCAGCAAAGTCTCCACTGGCAAAGCCCAGTGCTGCCCAGCAGCCCCTTCTCACCCTCTACCATAAAGATGGGGGAGAAAACAGCAGCACCCAGAATGTTCAGTCCTGCTGCAGCTGCAACGCAGCTACTCCTGCTGCCTGAACCACTTGTGGAGAACCTCACACCCAGTTGGAGGGGTGAGAAACTTGGGCAAACAGAGACAGAGCAACTACAAGGAGGGGTATTTAAAGCAAAAGGAAATCCAAGCTGTATCCAAGCAGCTCTCTGCTCTCCTCAAATCTGTGTCAGCAGCAGGATGCTGCCCCATTGTAGGTTCTCAGCTGCCAGACACGAAGCACTGGTGGCACTTTCCCCAGAGCCAGGCTCTCTTTTCAAAGCTGACATTGCCAAAACCCCAAATACACTGAGACCGTAATGAAGGGAGGACACAACTGAGGCCAAATGGAGCAGCCACTACCACACCAGCCCCTCGGCACTGCTGGCAGACCATGAAAGAAGTGCTGCGTCCCCACCTCGCTGGAGCACTGCTTTAATGCATTACTGGTCTCCACATCAAAGGTGTCCTCTTCCTCCTCCCCAGCTAGCTCCTCCAGCCCAGTTTCTGCCTGCACTTCCAGGATGGTGCTGCCAGGTGGCAGGATGACAGGACCTTGTATGTGGGCAGTGGAGCCCTCCTTCAGCTGGACGGCTTCAAAGCTGCTGGGGCTGTAACTTTCTGTAAGAGGAAAGCAAGCAGATCAGATGTAAAAGAGGTGCTGAGAGCTCCCCAGGGATCTGGGATGCTTTAGCATCTCCTGCTCCAGTTGCTGAGGGGACAGCAGGGACTACTTCACCTCTGGCTGTGTCGTGTATGTAGACCATGCTGGTATCGTCCAGCACCACTGTCTGAGCATCTTCAAAAGCAACAGGCTCTAAAGGGAAAATAAAAAATCCACTCAGCTGACTGGACCATTCAGGTAGGACAGGGAGGGCAGTGAGGCTCCTGAACCCGATCACATCCACACGGAGGACACAACAGTGCTGCCTGCTGGCACTGAAAGACAGCACAGCTACAGGTTTTTAAGATGCTAGGCGAGCCCTTCCATCGGGAATCGAGGTTTTTAAGGCTCCATGCAGAGCTTCACATCTCCTTAGCTCACAGGGGTAACACGGTATCTCACCAATTCCAAACGTCCCAGACATAAAGCTGGCTCTGACAAAGAGTCCACAGAGGAGCTCAAGTGTTGGAACAACAATTGTAGCTACATTTACACTGTCCTTCTGAAAAGAAAGGGGTGACTTTGCTGTCCTCACCTCTCTGAATCGTCACCTGATGGATATAAGCTGTGGTCCCATCCTCAAGTTCAATGACCTGCCCTTCACTCAGCTTCTCACCTGAAACAGTTAAAAAGATGCTGCTGTCAGCACTGCCTGCAGAGTCCAGTTGCTCTGGTCCCACCAGCTGTCCCCCATGCTGCATCTCCTCAAGGAAAGCAGACCCCTCAGGACACAGAAAAGCTGCTGCTTGCAAGCTGTTATTTATCAAGCATTGAGGCACTGAACTTCCCAGAAATGCTGGAGCCTCCCTTCCCTAGACAGGAGGAAACAGGACAAAGAACCTCAGTTTTCTCTTGTTTACCAGCTGCCCTTCACTGCCCTGGAAGCCAAGAAGCAGAGAGAATGCTGTGTGCAGAGTGCTTTGGATGTCAAGTAGAAAGCAATTATGCTTGAGCTGGAGAGAAAATCCCACTGAGAGCATTTAAAGGTATCAGGACGATTTATTTTCTTCTCTTTGGTGGAGGATCAACTCTTGGAAGGAAATTACAGGTCCTAAAATGTTGCTGCCCTTAATGTGTTGTGAAGACAGGACTCTTAAAACAGTCTAACTCTGAGTAAACCTGCAGTAATGTTTTAGTAACTGAATTATTTGATGCAGAGAGGACCTTGGTCTATCTCACTTGGGAATTAGGAGCCCAAGTTGCCTTCGGCCAGTCCTTAACATTTGAGGGGGGCTCATAAAACCTTGTGGTTTCGAAGTAGCCCAACTCCACAGGTTGTAAACCTGCTGTGAGCTCACATGGAAAAGAGAAAGAGTAAACCTCAGGACACCAAGCCTCAAACTCATCCAGCCCGTTCCACAGGCTGGGAGGCAGCAGCAGCTCCTTTCTCAGGAAAGGAGAAAGAAGTGGCACCTCAGACACCAGGTATGGGCAGGTGCTAGAAGTTGCTACTGAAACCTCTTGAGTTAACCACCACCAGGCTCTGCCTCTGGCTGACTCTGAAAAGCACCGACTACATGCAGCTCAGCGGAGTGAAATGTCCTGCTCAGCTTCAGAGGAACTTTTGGTTGAACAGAGTGCTGTAGGGAACAGCACAGGCTCAATTCCCTCGGTTACCTCAGACAGCATAGAGCTCACTCCAGTTTGAACAGAACCTCCATCTTCTCCACCCCTTCTGGGCAGCCTGTTCCAGGGATCCCCCAGCCTGTTTCAGGACCTTTTTCCTCCTGTCCAGCCTCACTTCTGCCCTTTTCCAGCTTCAGACCAGGACCTCTCATCCTACTGTTCCCTGCCCTTGAGAACAGCCTTCTGAGAGGCCTCTTTCAGGGGCTGGAAGATTGCTAGAAGATTCCCCCAAAGCCTTCTCCTCTCCAGGCTGAACCCCAACTCTCTCAGCCTGTCCCCATCAGAGAGGCACCCCAGCTCTCTGAGCCTTTCCACAGCCTCCTCTAGACTCACTCTAACAGCTTCACATCCTTCTGGTGTTGGGGTCTCCAGAACTGGACGCAGGATTCCAGGTGAGTTCTCCCCAGGGCAGAGCAAAGAAGCAGAATGGCCTCTCTCCATCTGCTGGCCTCACTTTTCATTGCAGCTGGCCTGTGGGCTGCAGCTGCATGTTGATGGCTCTTACGTTTGACTTTACTTTCCTAGGGTCAATCATGAGGCTTTCAGACATCCCAGCCCAAAGCTGTTACCTTTGACAGCCTGATGAATGTAGGCTGTCGTCCCATCACTAAGGGTCACTGCTTGCAAGCCCAAGGTCTCCATCCTGTCCTGAAGGCTGCTCCTCAGACATAAATTTGGCTTTACTCAGTGTGCTCACCGTGAGCATCCGGCCCCAGACCAAGAGGTTTGTGGAGCAGCGAGTTGTCTTCTATGTTGCAGGCCTTGAATAAAAGCAATTCATGTTTTATTTTCTCCCAAAGTACACAAGCTCACCTCAACACCTTAAGAAAGGCTTGAATGGCAAACAGTTCTGGGGAATATAAACAACTAAACTAAGGATGGACTGTAAGATAAAGCTCACTGAGCCACCAAGTGGCACACAATCCCAGAACGACTGAAGCTGGAAAAGCCCTCTGAGCTCATCCTTCCAGCCCAGCACCTGACATCACCCCAGTGGCCACATCAGGGCACTCAGGGCCACAGTCAGGCTGTCCTTCAACAGCTCCACACACAGGGACTCCATCACTGCCCGCGGAGTTCATTCTGGGCTCTGAGCACCCTTTCCATGAGGAAGGGCTTCCTAACATCCAACCTAACCCTCCCCTGGCAGCTTCAGGCCCTGCCCTCTCATCCTGGTGCTGGGTGCCTGGGAAAAGTACCTGACCCCCAACTGACTACACCCTCCCTTCAGGTAGCTGGAGAGAGGGAGAAGGTTCCTCCCTGAGCCTCTTCGGTTTTAGAGACACTGCAGATGCTACGTTCAAGCCCTTCTCATTCTCCAAATGACCTCCATGAAAGTATTTTGAAGTCTGAACCTACAGCCTGAGTGTGTCCTGTACTACAAGAGACAGGTTAATGACCTCTAGCTCTAAATACGTGCTTGTTCTTTCCTCCCTGTCCTCATTCCTGGCCTTCTGAGGAACAGGAGTTCTGGCTATCAGCAGATGATGTTAAAACATCCACCCCATCACAAGAACATTTTGCTAAAGAGACATTCTGCAGATAAATTATCTTTAAAAGCAGCTGCAGCAAGTAATCGCCAAGGTAGCCTGATGTTTTATCATTCTGATTTCCAGGAACAAGTCTGGCCGCTCTGTCCATCACTGCGGCACCCAGGGGCGCAGCCAGGCTTTGTGCCACTCTCGCCGAGTGCTCCAAACAGACAGCTCCTCTCCAGCTGCAGCTGTTTGTATTGCTGACACCGACCGAGTGGCACTCGAAAGCTCCACCTGAGCAGGGTCGCTAGGGGACAGAAACCTCTTTGAGATGCTGCGGCTGACACCTGCCGCTGCCACCGCTGCTGGAGGGGCTGTGACCCCCTGGAAGGGATAGGGCAGGGGCTGCCTGGTGGAAGTCACCTAGGGACCAGAATGGAGACAGCGCCTGAGGCAGGCCGTAGCCTTAGAGACAAGCCATGGCCCAGCGCCATGATGATCCCTGCGGGCAGCCCCAGGTACCCTGGGAGTGCTGGGGGTGGGGGGGACGGAACATGGTGGCTCCCCACAAGCTGCTGGCCAAGAGGGTGGCAGCAGTGTTATAAGTTTGAGGTGAATAATTGATTCAGCCTTTAAGGATCAACTCACAACTTTATTAATTACAGCAAGCGATAACAAGCAAACAGCGCTGGGTGAAGCCGGGGAGTCTGCGCTCCGCCAACGGCTCACACACACCACCCCTTATCAGTTCTCTTTTATAGTCTTCTTGGTAGTTTCCGTGCACATGTCTCTTAGGCGGGGTTCTCTGCGTTGTGCTGAGTTGATTTCGGCTGGTTTCGGAGCGGGGTGGTGGGCCTTTTCTTTGCGGTTACCATTTCCCACTAAGCCTGTAAAACTTAATTCCATACAGAGTCATTGTGCTAATGCTTGCCTGCCTTCATGCTCTGTGGTTTAACCTTTACATAGTTTCTCCCACGTTTGAGTTTCGATTCCTGATGAACAAATAGCTGTTATCTTTCACAGCAGGAGCTCGCTAGGGTCCGACTGCCCCACAGTCACCAACTCTCTCCACTCCCCTCAGGCCTCTACCCCCCCACACCTGCACCGGCACCAACCTGAGGGCACCCGCCGGGGCCGAGCACGCCGCCTAACCGTCATGCACCGCCGCTTGAACCTGCCCCGCAACCTGCATAACGACAACTCCCACAGCAGTGCCCCCTCCACCACTGGCTAATATTCAGGTTCCGGGGCACGGCATCACTAACCCGGAACTAAGGGTCAAATCCTCAACCCTCGCGGCCTGCCCTTCCTACCGCCGGTAGTCAGTAACGAGGGTTTCTAGGGCACGGAGAGGTGGCAGTGTGCGCCAGGAGCCTTTGCTGCAGCGAGAATAATGCAGGCTGTGCGGGAGTCTGGGGACGGAGACACCACTGCGGCTCCTCCAGCGCCGCACTGTCACTCCTAACATGGCGGCCACACGGTGCCACCTTCCGCCACTCCCAGCATGGCCACACGCACTTAAATCTCGCGAGATCTCGGCTGTATTTATAGCACCCAGAGGGCCCCTCCTTCCCTTTCGGTCCCGGCCAGCCGCCGCCATGAGGTAGGAGCCTGCTCCCGTGGTCATCCGTCCCCATCCATGACCATCTGTCCCCTTCTGCGGCCCAACGGGCAACCGCGGGGTGCGGGCAGCGGGTACCGACGGTGGATGGGCCGGGTCGGGCTGCGGGGCCTTGTCCCCGTTCCCCTGCCATGTCCGCGGCCCGCAGGAGGCCGCGGCCAGGCCCGCCCTGAGCCCGCGTTGTGTGTTCTTCCCAACCCCGCAGCAGCAAAGTCTCCCGCGACACCCTGTACGAGGCGGTGAAGGAGGTGCTGCAGGGCAGCAAAATCAAGAAGCGCAAGTAAGAGCCTTGATGGCAGCACTGCCTGTGGGACAGGCCCCGGCGCTTTGAGTCCCGCTCCCCTCCGCCCAGCTTCTCCCCCTCACTTGTGTCTCTTCCCCTCCCTCAGGTTTGTGGAGACAGTGGAGCTGCAGATCAGCCTGAAGAACTATGACCCCCAGAAGGACAAGCGATTCTCTGGCACCGTCAGGTTCGACATCCTCTTGCTCCCACCCAGCCTTCAGCCTGTGCCCCCCGCCCTGGATCCTTGATCCGCTTGTCGGGGCGAGGGGGCACAGTGCAGAACCGCTCGGGTAGTTCAGACTGGCCCCGGCTGAGCAGGCGCAGCTGGACGGACCCCTACCCTGGGTCTTAAAACATGAGGGGAGGTGTGGGAGGCCCCAGTGCTCTCCCCACCGACCTGCTGGAGCAGGCAGGTTGGAAGGCGAGGAGCCGGCTGTCCCAGGCACTGTGGTAAGGTACCTCCGTGATAGCTCCTGTGGAAGCTCACACGGTACTGGCAACTCCTAATGCTGCGGCTCTTCTATCCCCAGGCTGAAGTCAACTCCACGCCCCAAGTTCTCGGTCTGTTTGCTGGGTGACCAGCAGCACTGCGATGAGGCCAAGGCGGTTGACATCCCACACATGGACATAGAGGCTCTGAAGAAGCTCAACAAGAACAAGAAGCTGGTGAAGAAGCTGGGTGAGTGGTGCTGTGGGGTGGTGACTCGGGAGGGCTGGGGCTGAGCACCAGCTAAGCTGCACCGCAGGGTTCCTGGGAGGCTCCTGGCGGAGTTGAGGCCCAACAGGTGCCTGTTTGTTCAGGGAAATGTTTGTGTGGAGAGGAGGGTGATGCTGGAGTGTGGAGCTGGGTGTTGGAAGGTTTGCCTGTTGTGACAGGAGAAGGTTCTAAAAGTCTTTGTGAACCCAGCTTTGGTTCAGCCTGGAGGGACCCTAGGAATGGGGAAGCGGGTGTGCGGGGAGAACTGGAGCAGCACAGGCTTGGTTCCGCTCGGAGTTCATCCTCACCTACCTTGTTCTCCCCTCACAGCCAAGAAGTACGATGCCTTCCTGGCTTCTGAGTCCTTAATCAAGCAGATCCCTCGAATCCTGGGTCCAGGTCTGAACAAGGCTGGCAAATTCCCTTCTCTTCTCACTCACAATGAGAACCTGGTGGCCAAGGTGGACGAGGTCAAATCTACCATCAAATTCCAGATGAAGAAGGTAAAGCAGAGCTTGCTTCCTCAGAAGCAGCTTCATCCTGGGCAGTTGTGCATGACTTGTTGTGTGGCTGCCGTCTCTGCTCTGAGCTGTAGGTGTCCCTCCAGCATGTTCCCAAGCAGCAGCAAGGGATTTGTTCCAGTGGAGGGGACAGTAGCCCGAGTGCTCAGCTGGAAGGGAGTCATTTATCTGTGGCTGAAAGATCTTAGAGCTCCTGATGAGGAGATGATCGTGATGTTTCAGTGCTGAGCGCAATCGGTCCTCATTAGTGCCACTTAGAGTGAGCGGGTGACCCTGACTGTAGAAGGGTGGGGCACAGACAGACCGGTCCCCAGGGCCTTTGCTCTGCCAGGGGGCTGACTCTGAGACAGCAGCTCTGTGGATCTGCTCTGACTCCCTAACAGCCCCAGAATAACCCTGTTCAGGCGTTTCAGGCTCACTGAACTCGCTGTGGTCTAAATGCAGCTTGTGGGTGTTAATCGGAATTAGCAGCTCTGCTGCAGCTGAAACGCAGCCCTGGACTCCCTCAGATCCGGGCCTGGGGGCACAACTGCTGGGAGGAGACGGCCGACACGATAGCTGGCAGCTGCTCGAGCGATTGAAGTAACTGGCCTGGCACTTGGCCTGTTGGCTGGCTCATAAATCCTTTTGTCTTCAGCCTGTGGGGAGAGCGCTGACTTCCAGCCCTCTTGGCCTCTCTGTGTGTTGGATGCAGGAGGAATCGCTGGTGGCCGCTGCCTGAGACACAAAGTGAAGCTGGGGCTGTGGTGGGGGTGAAGGTTGGAGCTCAGTGCCCATCCTGCACTGGTTCACAGGGCACACGACAGTGCTGTCCAGCGAGGGGGATTAACCTAGAGCTCTGCCCTACGCGCAGGGTCTGTGCTGTGGGGCAGCCAGAGCTACACAGGTTGTCCAGAGACGGGTGTCCTGGTGCCACCAGGCACCTCCACAAGAGCCACTGGCCGTGTAGAACCCGCTCTGTGGACACCACCCAGTGGCTGAGCTGGAGGAGTTACATCCTGCTGAGACAACCTGAGTCGATACCAGTTGCTTTGTGTGACTTCTGATCTCCCCTCGTAACCTCTGTGTGACCCTCGTGTCCCTGTCCCTCAGGTGCTCTGTCTGGCCGTGGCTGTTGGTCACGTGAAGATGACAGAGGATGAGCTCGTCTACAACATCCACTTGGCCATCAACTTCCTGGTGTCCTTGCTGAAGAAGAACTGGCAGAACGTCCGTGCTCTCTACATCAAGAGCACCATGGGGAAGCCCCAGCGCCTCTACTGAGAGGGCAGCAATAAACTTTTAAGACATCTAGTGCTGCCTGTCTGGCTGTGTCCCTGCAGGGCTCCTGGGGAAGGGTTTGCTCAGGAGCTACTCCCCCCGTTGTAGCTGAAAAGTGGCTGCTGCTGCTTTGAGCTGCTGGGGTTGTGAATTCCAGGGGGATGAGGGAAGAAGCCTCAACCTGCAGTAGGAGCAGGGCAGGGAGGGGGAAGGGCTCTGCTCTCACCCAGAACCAGCCCAACAGAGGTGGTTTCCACATCCAGGGCAGGTAGGAACCGCTCAGTTGTGCTGTAGCCCCAGGACCCCCAAGCTCACAGCCTTCCTTGCCTACCTTGTGCTGGAGTCACCCAGAGCCACCCAGCAACCTCTTCCCAGGGGCAGGACCTTGGGGTGGGGAGGTGGAGGGAGAAAGGGCATTTCCTAGGCTGCTTCTGCCTACCCACCCAGCCAGTACCAGGCTGTGGGGTCCTGCCCAGCGGCACCGTGTGAGGGCTTGGTGGGTGAATTCCAGCTGCTCCCAGTTACCCACATGATGCAGCTGGGTGGAGGGTGCTGGTTGCTCCTCAGGGTGGGGTTGGGACGCAGGTGTTTTCCACCCTGCTGAGCTGCTCCCTGCCCTACTCTGTGTTGTGGGCTAAAACCTATTTCATCTAATAAATAGAAGTAGATGGTGGAAGGATTTCAGGTTGAAGCTTTTAGGGGGAACCCCCTCATAAACCATAGAATCATGGAATCCTCATGGCTGGAATGGGCCTCTAGGATCATCAAGCCTGGCCCTCATCCCACCATTTCCCCAAGACCATGGCCTCAAGTGCTCTAGCTACTCACTTTTTTAAACCCCTCCAGGGATGGGGACTCCATCCCCTCCCTGGGCAGCCTGGTCCAGTGCCCAGCGAACTGCTTCCCAAGATCCAATCTAAACCTCCCCTGAAACAATCTGGGGCCGTTTCCCCTCATCCTATCATTACAAGAGAGCAGCAGCAGCCTCGCTACAACCTCCCTGTAGGCAGCTGCAGACAGCTCTAAGGTCCCATTCTCTCCAGACCAAACAACCCCGGTTCCCTCAGCCGTTCCTCACAGGACCTGTTGGCTAGCCCTCTCCCCAGCCTCATTGCCCCTCGCCAGCCCCACTCCAGCCCCTCAATGTCCCCCTTACACTGTGTCACCCAAATCTGGACCCAGCCCTCCCGGGGTGATCTCACCAGTGCAGATTACAGGAGCACCATCACCTCCCTACTCCTGGTTGCACTATTCCTGGTACTGAGGTTACAGCAGGAGCAGCAGAGGGGTTTAGCAGGCAGAGGGGGTTATTATCAGTGGCTGTCCTTGGCCGCTCTCTACTTCAAATCCCAAAGCCTTCGAAAGAGAACAAAACAATGAGAGAAGAGCTTGAGCTCCTGCTGTTAGAAACCTTGCAAACAGAAAGCGTTGGAGCCAGTGTTTTTTTCGGGGAGGGGGGGAAGTTGTTTCGAAAACCCAACGCAACACCAAGAAATTCCATTTAATAATTAAAAAAGACAATACAAAATGCAAACATTTCTTCCTTTGTACAAAGTTCAGATACATTTCTTTCTTTCTTTCTTTCGAATCAAGTGCAAATAACTTCATCCACTACATTGTTCTCAGTTCTTGTCTCTTACGGGGGTCTCTTGTGA
>VZRI01001791.1:16078-33287 GCA_013397515.1 Upupa epops | reverse complement strand
GAAAGAAGACTCAAACGATTGCACTTAACACTCAGCCAGGAGGAGGAGGAGCAGTTCCTAGTGCACAGCGATGCCTCCCGCTCCCCACAGAAGTCGGCTTCTCCCAGGGATCTTTGGCCACAATAGTCCGGTCTCTTGGCCCCTCTGTCCTGGGTTTGGGGTGGGGAGGGGGCGCCTGGAAACAACCCCAACCCGAACCCGGCTGAAAGTCCTTCTCCTCCGCTCTCCACCGGAGCAGCCAGACGTTGTTCTCCGGGGTGGTGGCCTGGTCCCCGCTCCCCGTCTCCCCGGAGCTGGGATCTCTCCTTTAAGGGTCAAATGTTTGGCCCCCATCCCGCCATCCGGGTGCTGCGATGGGATCGGAGCTGCCCGCTGGGAAGGGGGCTGGAAGGACGGTGACCCCCGTCGTGTCCCGGGATGCTGGTGGCACCGGGGAGCGGGAAAGGAACCCGAAGGATGGCGAAAGGGGCAGCGCCTTGGGTTCCTAAAGTGAAGAAGCTGCTTTGGGATCGAGGGGCAGCTTCGCTGGCGGCTGGATGGGACCAGAGCAGCCTCCCCACCCCTCCCAAACCGGGGGTCCGGAGAAATCGTGGGGGGATGTCTGCGGGGTGGGAGGTGACGGTCCTGCCGGAGCCAAGCAGAGGAAGGAGAAAATCGGGAAGGAGAAGGAAGGGAGAAGAAGGTTTCCTTGGCTGCGGGGTGGCCCAGGGGGCTATTTGTAAGGCCGGAGGAAGCTGGAGACTTTGGAGCGGAGGAGTTTGATGAAGGAGCGGGGCAGCATCTCCTTGTGCTTCTCCGTGTACTTGAAGTAGTTCTGGGGATGCGCCAGCACGTCGAAGAAGGCCTTGATGAGCTTCTTGTCCTGTGGGATAAGCCAGGCCAGGGGTGGGGGTCACCATCCCCTCCAATGGGATGGCTCCAAACCACTGCTGGGAGCACTGGGAGGAACTGGGAGTACAGGCCAAGGAGCCCCAGGATGGGGGGATCTAGAGGTGAACTGGTGGGATGCACAGGAACCTGCTGGGAACTTGGTGGGGACCCGGTGGGGACTTGGTGGGATCCAGTGGGGATCCATTAAGGACGTGGTGAGGATCCCAGGGGGGACCTGGTGAGGATCCTGGTGGGGACCTACTGGGGACTCAGGAGGACGCAGTGAGGACCCCAGTGGGGACCTGGTGGGGATGCTGGTAGGGACTCAGTAAGACCTGGTGGGGATTCAGTGGAACCTGCTGCGGATCCAGCAGGCAGCTGGTGAGGACCAGGTGACACCTGGTGGGAGCTGGTAGGGCCCAGTGGGGAACTGGTAGGGACCTAATGGGGAGCTGGTGGGGACCTGACGGGGACCTTGTGGGACCCAGTGAGGTTGCGGTGAGGACCCATTCACCTTGAGGATCTCCTGGTGGTTTTCAGAGGCGTAGAGTCGGCCATCCCGCACGATGTCCTCCACCAGCTGCTCGTAGTCCTCTGCCGAGAGACACAGTCAGGGCATGAGCTGTCACCTATCCCCAGGTCCACTCCCCACAGCAGGTGTGAACTGGGGCTGAGCCGGATACCACACTGGGCCAGGGGGCACCCAAGTGCCAGGAGAGCACCCTCCCGCACGCTGCTCACCGTCATAGGTGACGTAGGGGATCTGGAAGCCCCGGGCGCTGTTGGCTTCACTGGTTTTGAAGTTGATCCAGAGTTTGCGCGAGCGGGCGGTGAAGGCGATGGGCCTCTCGTAGGTCTGGCACGTCTCGTAGGTGGTGATGGAGGATGGGGAGGCTGCGGGGAATGGGGAGGGGCTGCATGATGCCCGGTGTTCATCAGAGGAGCTACCCCCGACCTTGCTGTGCTTAAACACCAATGGGGACACCAGGGATGGGGATTGACTGGGTACGAGGCTGAGCCCCTACCCTCTCATTACAGCAGGGATGTTGGGAGAATCATCCAGGTTGGAAAAGACCTTCAAGATCATCCAGTCCAACTGCCCACCTGACAACCCCCAACCACTACCCCATCTCCTCAAACACCCTGGCTGCCTGGTTGGTGACCCCTCCAGGGACGGTGCCTCCATCCCCTGTGCCAAGGCCTCCCCACTCTTCCTGGGAAGAGATTTTTAATCAGATCCATCCTGACCCTCCCCTGGCACAGCCTGACCCCATTTCCTCTGCTCCTGTTGCCAGCCCCTAGGCCAACCTCCACCTTACTATCCCTCCCACGCTCTGCAAAGTTCCAAATAGGGGTTTTTACCCCCAAAAATGGGTGCTGAGACTCACGTGTGCAACCCAGCTCACCCCACACCCCCCTATCCAACAAAACAGGGTGATCCCGATCCCCTCACTCACCCAATCCCCCACTCACCCAAACCCCCTCAATCCCACCGTGCCGCCTGGGAAAGTGCTCTTCCCGCTCCGCAGCTCTGTCACACCCCATCGCTCTGCACCCCCAGCTCCTCCCGTGAGCACGGCGACGCGCTCGGTTACCTACAGTTTTTCCGCATGACCAGGACGTCTCCGCACTCATCCTCGGAGGGGAGGAAAATCTCGGGCACCACAATGAGGATCTTGCGCTTGGGAGGGGGGTTGATGTTCCAGGTGCACTCGACGTTGGCTGGGTAATTCCCCGGGTAGTTGGGGGACTCGATGTAGCCCGTGTACTCGCCCAGCTCCCCCCCACACTGCCGGTCTGCAAGGCACAGACAGCTGGTTCAACTGGGAACCAGTGGCACGGGCACTGCCATGGGTTTGCAGGGTTAAGGAGCAGGCCGTGTTGTTGGTACTTCCCCATGCCCCCCCCCCCCCACCCCCGATGCCTCTTGCACCCAGAGCAGTCTTGTAGGGTATTTAAATACTTCGGAGGGAAGACCCCATGCCTCAGCCCCCACCCCATCGCACCTCACAGCCCAGTTCACCTACTCTTGCACTGGGACACGGAGGTGGAGCCGTCGAAGTCGGTGGTGGTGTTGCCAGGGCAGGTGATGCAGTAATTCTGCCGGAAATCGGGCTGGTAGGTGCCCACGGCACAGCGGATGCAGCGGTGGACGCTCGTGTTGTAGTAGTGCCCAGGGGAGCACTGGACTGGGGCGGGGGGTCACAGAGCAAATGGGGGGGCTGCGTCAGCCACTGGCACTGCCCTATGGGGTGATACCCTCACCCCGGGGACCCGCTCCCACCTACCTTTGGTGTCGCAGTCCTGGAAGGAGAGGGCTCCGTCGTGGCGGGTGCTCAGCCCCCCACCACAGGGGAAGCAGAGTGCCCGCCCCACTTCAGGCTGGTAGGACCCCCGGGGACATGGCTGGCAGGGCTTGAAGCCATCGGCTGAGTGCTGGCCAGGGGGGCACTGACCTGTGGGCACAGGCAGCACTCGGTGCCAGCACCCCATAGTTTCCCTGCCCTGGGTGCCTCTCCCCACCCCAGCTTTGGCAGGATCACAGGAAGGGTTTGGGGTGAAGGGACCTTCACAGCCCCTCCAGTCCCACCCCTTCCCTGAGCAGGGCCATCACCACCCAGAGCAGGGTGCTCATTGCCCCAAGGGCCAACCCGACCTGGGATGGTGCCAGTGATGGGGCTTCTTCCACATCTTGGGGCAACCTGGCCCAGGCTCTCCCCACCCTCAGCAGCAACAATCTCTTCCTTCTTTCCAGGTTGACTCCCTCTCCCAGTTTAACCATCACCCTTCATCCTGTCCCACAGTCCCTGCTCAACAGTCCCCCCAGATTTCACAGCAACTTCACAGCACAGAGTCACGGAGCTGTTTAGGTTGGAAAAGCCCTTTAAGCTCCTCGAGCCCTTTAGCTCCTCCAGCACTGCCAGGGCCTCACTGACCCCTGTCCCTCACCCACAGCTCCACAGCTCTGCAACCCCTCCAGACACAAGGACTCCCCCCTGCCCTGAGCAGCCTGGACAACCCTTTGGGATGAAATCTTTCCTATAATCCAATCTAATCCTGATCCAGCACAGCTTGAAGCCAGTTCCTAGGGGGATGGTGGTGGGACCAAGAGTATGGTGCCAGAGACCCAAACCAGTCCTCATCCCACAGGATGCTTTCCCCTCTTCTGTCTGGGAGCTGATGGTAGGGGTTGCAGCCCCCCCAAGTGTCCTTCCCAGCTCCTTACCAGTGCAGCCAGTGATGTTGGTGGCTCCTACAGGTCCAAAAGCATCTCCACGGGGACAAAGGTCACAGGAGAGCTGCCCCTCCTTCTCCTGGTAGGTGCCGGGGGGGCAAGGGACGCACTGCTCCGTCTGCCCGTGGTAGTAGGTTCCCTGCGAGCAGCTGACTGAGAGCCAGGGGGTCACATCAGCAAAGGGACAGGGTGGGGGTCACCAGCCAGGGGTCCCCCACCCCACGAGGCTCTTACCACACTTGCCACCCAGGCGCTGCTGGCCCGGCCCACAGCTCTCCTGCCGCTCTGGGGTCACAGTCAGCTTCCTGGCCACCTCATAGTCCATCCCAGCGAAGCGCAGGAGGAACCGCTCTTGGTTGATGGATTTCTTGAGGGCTTTGATGGCCGATTTGAGCTTCTTCTCCACCCTCTGCCGCAGGCAGTGCAGGTTGCAGCTGGCTGGGGGTGCAGGGGGAATGGGGATGCAGGAAGGAGGGAGGGAGAGAGGATGGAAACCCAGCAGGGTTAGGACCATCTCCCAAGAGATGCCCAGTGCATCCCAATCCAGTGTGGGATGAGGACTGGTTTGGGTCTCATTGCTGCATGGGGATGGCACTGTCCTCCTGGTCTCATCATCATCCCCCTGGTTCCAACACCAACCCCCCAGGGCACATCACCATCCTCCTCATTCCACCACCATCCCCTGATCCCACCATCATCTCCTGATCCCACCACAATCTCCCTGATCCCACCACCATTCCCCTGATCCCACCAGGATCCCCTTGGTCCCATCACCCCCACTCACACCCAAGACAGCTCCATTCCCACCTGTGACCTCCTCTGGCTTGATCTCAGCCTCGAACTCCAGAGTGATGCGGGTCACCTCCTTGCCAGAGGGGTTACGAGCCCGGCGGCCCTTGCCCTTCTTGGACGAGTCACACTTGAGGTTGACGAAGGAAACCTGGCAGTCGGAGCAGGGAGCCGACCCCCCTGCACATGGAGCCAGGAAGATGTCAGGATCCCCCTCCCATCCCTCCTTTGGGGCTGGACACCCCTGCTTGTCCCCTGCTCACTCCCCTCACCTTGCCCTGCAGCCTTCCCTGCCTCGTCCTGCTTGCCCTTGGCCCTTGGGTGCAGGTGGCACCTGGCATCTTTGATCTTGAAGGAAGCCTTTTGCTTGACTGGAGCCGCCGCAGTCTCTACAAGACAAGGCAGGAGCTCAACGGCCCCGATGCGGCCAGTGCTAGCCAGGGGCTACCCCAGAACCCTCTTACCGAGGCACTGTTGGCTGCTGTTGGTGGCTTTCTGCTGGCCACCCTGCCGCATGATGGGGGTCCCACAGCTCACCGTGTAGCTGCTGTCGGACTCTGCGAGAGGAAGGGAGGAACTGGGGGTCAGGGGATGCTGGAGTGGCCTCCTGGTCCCCTCTGGGGGGATGCAGTGTTCCCACACAGGGGAACGATGCCCAGCACCCTGCTGTGATCCCACACCAGAGAGCCACACAGTGAGGATCCACCTCCCTCCATCCATCCCTCCCTCCCTCCCTCCCTTCCTTCCCCTTTAGGGTCCTGCAGGGAAATGGGGGACCCCTGGCTGTGCTGGCAGTGGCACCAGTGCTGGTACCTGGCAGAAAACGGGCCTTGGAGGCGCAGGTGAGGGCACAACTGTCCTTCTTGCCTGTCTTGTTGCAGCTGAGGGTGGCTCTTGGTGGCACTGAGCCCGGCAGACACTTCAGCACCTCTGAGGGACAGGCGCCGGCTGGTGATGACAAGTGGGAGGATGTCCGTGGTTGGCACAGCCCAGGGACCCTCCTGAGACCCCTGTGTCCAGTCACGGGGGGATTCATTGGGGAGGAGAATGTGCAAGAGCATGGCATGGGGACCCCACCACAGCATCAAGTGACTGCCCCCCATCCCAGCTCCCTCTTTGGAGGTGTGCTGGCATTTCAGGGTGTTTAGTGGTAACAGCCTCTCCCAGATGAACAGCAGGCAGTTGGGTACCAGGGCCATGACAGCAGCTCTCTTAGGGACATTTACTGGTGCAAAGCTCACAGCCAGCCCCAGAAAAGCTGTGAGATGACCCCTTGGCAGAGGGAGCCGGGCAACACCTTACATCACCCCACTACAGACCCACATCAGATGGACATGGGACCAAACACAGCCTCTGAGACACCCCTGTGCTCCCCCAACCCAAACAGCCCCAACCTTGCAGCATCTCCCACCCAGACAGACACAGGACCAAAAGCAGGCCCTGGGATGCCCCCAAGTCCCCTGTGTTCCCCCACCCCAAACAGCCCCAAGTGGTGGAGGGGCATGGGGCATCAGAGACACCCCCAGCCATACCAGTACAGTCCTTTTTGTTCCAGTGCAGCTTGCAGCCGGCGGGACACGTGCACTGGTAGCTGCCAGGAGTGTTGATGCAGCCGAATTTGCAGCCTCCCCGGTTGATGCTGCATTCGTCGATGTCTGAGGGAAGAAGGGAGATGTGGTGGGTGAGGGGCAACGAGACACCTCCTCACACACAGCTATGACACTGTCCAACTGTAGTGTGTCAGTGCTCTGCACGACCTGTGCTCAGTTGGAGATGGAGATGTGCACTGTGGGGTGATTCCAGCCCCATAGGGATGAGGGAATCCCTGACTCCTGGGTGGTGATGAGTGCAGCCCACCCAGGCTGAGCTCAGCCCCATAGTGGGCTGGGGAGCTGTGGGGGCTGAAAATGGAGCTGTCATGGAAAGACTTAGCAGCACTCAGCAGCAATGACTCCTCACCCCATCACAGGGACCCTCTGTCCTAGCCCTACATGTGGGATTGAGCCTCCAGGTCTGGCATGAAGCAGGGGTGGAGGTGGGGAGCAGCCAAGGACAGACCCTCCCTGCCTAGATTCCCTTTATTGGGAGCATCAGTGGGGTCTGGCAGCCTGCCTACTGTGGAGTCATGCTGAGAGGACAAGGAGGGTCACTGCCCAGCAGCTTCCCTGTCATAGGAGCTGGAAGGGACCTCTAGAGATCATACAACCTCCCAGCCAGAGCAGAATTCCCTAGAGCAGATCCCACAGGAACAGTCCAGGTGGGTTTGGGATGTCTGCAGAGGAGAGACCCCACAGTTTCTCTGGGCAGCCTGGGTCAGGGGTCTGGGACCTCACAGGAAAGAAGCTTCTCCTGGAGTTGAGGAGGAACCTTCTATGTTCAAGTTTGTTGCCACTATTCCTTGTCCTGTTACTGGGCACCACTGGAAAGAGGCTGGGCCCTTCCTCTTGACCCCCCACCCCTCAGATATTTACAGACAGTAATCAGATGCCTCTCAGCCTTCTCCTCTCCAGACAAAACAGCCCCAGTTCTTCAGCCTCTCCTTATAGGAGATGCTCAAGTCTCTTCATTATCCTCTTAGCCCTCTGTCAGACTCTGGGCTGGTGGCACCGCTGTGACAATCTGCTCCAGCAATCCCCAAAAAATGTGTTTCATCCACCTCCCCATTTCCCCCAGTGCTGCCCACCCCCATCCCTGGGAGCTCTGTGCCTTGTGAAACTGAGACCAGCCCTGTTTGATGTTCCCCTTCCCACCCCGTCCCAGCTCCCTGCCAAACACGCCGGGGATTTTTCCCTCTCCCCGCTGCAGACAAGTCGCAAACTGTTCCTGTCGCTGCGTTTGAAGTCTGCAGACACCAGTGTCTGCCTTTGAGCCCCCTCCCTGCCTGGCCCCAGCTCGGGGTATGTGGGGAACCCCCTTCCCATGGTATCTCCAGGCGTCCCACAGTAATGAGGCTGCCCTATCCCACCCCTGGATGTCTCAGGACCAAACCCAGTGGAGTGCTGGGCTCCTCCTGCCAGCTGCCAGTCGCTCCTACCTCCACAATGGGTGAGTCCGTACAGCGTGTAGCCCTTGTTGCAGAGGCACTGGAAGCTGCCCGGGGTGTTGATGCAGAGGTGGTCACAGGTCCGGTCAAAGGAACACTCATCGATGTCTGCGGGAAAGGCAGGAGGGAGAGGTGAGGGCTGGCATCTCTGTGCCCATTGCTCCAGCCAGCTGGGGGCTGCACTGGGATCCTGCTCTGGGATCCTGCACTGGATTGCTCTGGGGATCCAGTACTGGGATGCTCTGGGGATGCAGCACTGAGATGCTGTGGAGATCCAGCACTAGGAGGCTCTGGTGATCCAACACTGGGATGCTCTGGAGACCCAAGACTGGGATGCCCTGGGACCCTGTGCTCTCACTCTGCCTCCAAGCTCCCTCCTTGCCCACTCCATCTGCTGCTACACAGAAGCATTCACGCCACCACACCAGTACCCCCTGTCAAGCTCTCCTAGCCTCTCTGCACCTCAAATGGGCCACATGGGGCCAGTACCAAGCTGTTGACTCAGGGTGGCCATGAGAGACCCCAGCTCTGTCCTGTGCCAGGGTGGGGACGGTGCCAGCGACATCTGTTCAGTCCCA
This sequence comes from Upupa epops, assembly GCA_013397515.1. Lineage (NCBI taxonomy): Eukaryota > Metazoa > Chordata > Aves > Bucerotiformes > Upupidae > Upupa > Upupa epops. Next base: position 24,772 of record VZRI01001791.1, on the reverse strand, counting down.
AGGGGCACCTTGCTAGGCCAGGGAGGCCCGGACTGGGTGGGTGAACCCAACCCAGTAGCTTTGAGCCTCATTTCTTGGGCTTCATTAAATTAATTGCTGGGCTCACATCAAATTCCCAGGATTGCAGAATCTGGCTGGAGATGAAAGCGGTGGCAGCCCCTGAGCATGGCAGCCCCCTCCTTCCCTGGCCACGTGCTCTTGGCAGGCAGCACTTGGGCTCACACTCACCCACAGAGCCCCTTGCTCCTCCCAGTGTGGCCCAGTGACCCAATGGTTCCTTTAAACCTATTGGGTTTAGGAGGTGTGGGAGGATGTTGGGATGGGGAGAAAAAGGTGGGAAAAGCAGAGTGGAGCATCCAGTGAGTGGGATGCACCTTCCCGTTCTGCTCCCTGGCAGCTGGGGAAGGGGGAGTCCTCTGCAAAGACAAATGAAAAAATGCTCAGAGGGCTGGAGCCCCTCTGCTCTGGGTGACAGGCTGAGGGCTGGGGTTGTTCAGTGCAGAGAAGGCTCTGGGTGAGACCTTCCAGTGACCTTCCAGTCCCTGCAAGGGGCCTCTCACAAGGCTGGGGAAGGCTGTTCCCAAGGACAGGGAACGATAGGATGAGGAAGCCTGGTTTGAAGCTGGAAAAGGGCAGAGGGATGCTGAACAGGAGGATAAAAGTCTGGAATCTGAGGCTGAGGGATCCCTGGAACAGACTGTCCAGAGAGGGGGTGGCGGCCCCATCCCTGGAGCCATTCAAGGTCAGGCTGGCTGGGGCTCTGGGCACCCTGGTCTGGTGACTGCTGGCCCTGCTGGGTGTAGGGGATCCGCAGTGCTCCAGCAGGTGCTGTGGCAGGGCAGAGAGTAGCCCAGGCCCCGCTGCCCCTTACCTTGGCAGTTTCTCTCGTTGATGAGCAGCTTGTAGCCCTTCTTGCAGCTGCACTCGAAGCTGCCCACTGTGTTCCTGCAGATGTGGTCGCAGCCACCATTGTTGAGCCGGCACTCGTCAATGTCTGGTGGGGACAGGGGACACAGGTCAAGCCTTGGATGAGATGCTCAGCCCCTGGAGACACACTCCAACCCCAGAAACCCAATGGGATCTGATGGTCCCTGAGGGAGCGCAGCCACTGGTTTGATCTGGGTGCATCTGGGGAGCTGCTGCAGAACAGGAGGGATGTCTGGGGCTCCTGGGTTCAGCTTCCCTTGGTTTAATTCCTGCAGCATCCCCCAGAGCAGAGTCTGTAGCCTGTGAAAGAACCATCAGAATCCAGAGCCACCAGTTTGGGCTGTGAGGACCAGGAGCAGCAGGAAAAAGGAGCAAATCAGGAGGGGAAACCCCCTCCTTTAGCAACAACCACTCAACAAAATAGTTTCCAACCCTCACCTTTCACTCATCACTTCCTTCCTGCCATAACTGGAGCTAAGAAGGACGGAGACCAGGGACTGCAGAGAGCCCCAAGAACCTGGATAGAAGCTGCAGCTTGGCTTGGGGTTGGTTTTTTTAAGACTTTTTCCACTAATCACAAAATTTACTGCTAGGAAATGACCTGTGGAACGGCAGGAGAGCAGGGAGACGCAGGCACCTTCCCTGTCTCTCCATCCCCCAGCGCTGGGGCAGCAGCTCTGCCTCCCTGGGGTTGGGGATTTTGTTTTTATGGCTGTGAGGGAGCGAGCTGTAAAGCAGCCCTCAGCCATAATAAAACCCCCAGACACGGGGGAACGTGGCTCTGGGTTATTGCAGGCTCCTGGAAACTGCAGGGTTGGAGAAGGTGGGGTGAGGGGTGGGGGGATGCACTGCTAAAATAACAGGGGCAGGGGGTTTCTGGAAGCAGTCAACAGGTAGCCAGGCAGCCGGCAGTGGGACGGGGTTTCCTTTCAGCCGGGGTCAAGTTCCCAGAGGTGCCAAAGACACAAGGCAGGCTCCGGCTGGCCCTGGGCTCATGGCATCCTCTTGCCCAGGGCTTGGGGTAACCAACGTGGACTGCTCCCCACTGCAGAGACAGGTGGGTGGGGGGCTTTGGTGACAGTGTCCCCATGGTGCCCTCCCCAAAGTAGGATGTGGTGCTTGACCATCAAATATTCCCACTGGGGCTGTGGGTTTCCTGCACCACCAGCCTCTGCCCAGGGGGAAACTGAGGCAGTGGAGTGGAGCAAGGCAGGATAGAACCTTCCAGCCCTACAAGAGTTATAACATCACCTCTGACTGGACCTCATCCCCTTTTCCTCCTCCCCACAGGCTTCCCGGGGAGTGGGTCTGACCATGGGTGTCATTAGCACCTCATGAGTGCCCACCCCAGCTGAATGAATGCTGGGGCAAAGTCAAGCGGAGCTGAAACCGAGTCTGTCCTGAGGGCACCGAGGACAAAAGGAGAGGTCTGAGGCACCAAAGAGTGAGAAGTGAAGACGCCTGCCCTGCTCACACCCACCTACCTTTGCACGTCTTCCTGTCAGGCTGCAGCATGAAGCCCATGGGGCAGCTGCAGTGAACCCCTGTGGCAGCATCGTGACACTTGCTGTCACAGCCCCCGTTGTTCACAGCACACGTCTCTGCGTGGAAAAGAGACAGAGAGGCTGAGGTGAGGGACTAGTGTCTAAAAAGGGGGGTTCGTGCCATCCCAGATGCCCTGATGCTGTATCCTGGGAGAGGCAGCAGGTGCAGCTCTCCCTGCAGACCCCACCAGAACCACCCCTGGCTTTTTTTGGAGATGTCATTAGGTCATGGAGCCCTCAAATTAACTAACACACTGGATCTGGAGCATGAGAGCTGTTGGGGACAAAGCATTAATTAACGCTTGGTGATGCCACAGCATCTCCTGCGTCTGCAGATGACCGATGGGGGCTTTTCCCATGGCCTCACCGTCCACCCAGCTGCTGCTCCCCAGGGATTCCAGAGGTGAAATCAGGGCAGCAATGATTCACCCCGGGTTACAGGAAGGAAAATGCACCCAGATTTCCCAGTCCATCATGAAACCTCTACACTGCAACGCTCCCACCTTCCAGTAAGCTGGAGTCATCCACTGTGCATCTGCATTTAGAGCAGAGAGGGGAGTGGGGACAGCCCTCTCCCCTCATTAGGGGATGTTTTATTCATTGCAAGGAGGGAGTAGAGCAGCACCCAGGAAGACTGAGGTCGGGGTTACAGGCAGGGACCTGCAGGCAGAGCTGCTGCCTCTTGCGAAAGAGCCGACACTGGGAAAGGGTGCTGGGAAAAGCGGAGGTGGTGGGATGAAGGCTCCTGGTTCTGGAATCAAGTTGGCTTTTCAGCTGACAAAGGGAAAAGCAGCAATATGGGACTAATCCCCCAGGCTAAGCCCCATCCTGGCACTGGGAGCACACACTCCCCCAAAACAGAGTCCGCTGGAGACCAGCAGCAGCAGCTCCAGTGAGCATGAACTGAGTTTCCAAGGGATCAAGTCTCAAAACGAAGCCAGAGCTGGGTAACAGCATCACAGAACCATGAAGGTTGGAAAGGACCTCCAAGATCATCAAGTCCAACATAACACCTCCAGGACCAGCTGACCAAGTCCCACAATGCTGCATCCACTTGTCTGCTGAACCCCTCCAGGGATAGGGATTCCTCCACTGCCCTGGGCAGCCTGTTCCAGTGTTTAACTGCTCTGCACCACAGACATTTTTCCCCATTTCCAAGCTGAACCTCCCCTGGAGCAGCTGGTGGGCCTTTCCTCTGGTCCTGGCAGCAGTTACTGGGGACAAGAGGCCATCATTGGTTTCCCTCCAGATTCCTCTCATGGAGGGCTATAAGGCTTCCTCTCAGCCTCCTCGTCTTCAGGCTGAACAACCCCATCTGCCCCAGCCTCTCCCCTCCAGACCTGTTCTCCAGTCCCTGAAGCAGCTTAGTTGCCCTTCTCTGTCCTCACTTCAACCCCTCAATGTCCTTCTTGTACTGAGGTGTCCAAAACTGGACCCAGTACTCAAGAGGAGGCATCCCCAGTGCCCAGTACAGAGGGACAATCACTTCCCCACTCCTAGTGGTCACACTAGTGCTGACACAAGCCAGGATTATGTTGGTCTTCCTGGACACCCAAGCACCATGCTGGCTCCTGTTCATCCATGTTCAACCAGCACCCCCAGGTCCCTCTGTGACAGAGTCTCAGTGTGGATGCAGCTCCAGGGGATGCAGGTGCACAGCCCGAATCCCCAGTGGGATGGAAGGGTGGGTCCCAGTCCCCTTGCTACCACCAAGCCACAAAGCCACCAGTCCCTACCCATCACCCACCAGTGTCGGAGCTAATTTGGGAGACGCTTCGTATAATTAGAACACACAGAGAGACAGAGAGAGAGAGACAGAGACAGAGAGAGAGAGAGAGAGAGAACTCCAGTGGAAAAAAAACCCCAATTAAAACAAAAAGCAGCTAATTACTGCAGCATTATCAGAGTCAGCTGTTACTGGTTGGACTGGAAAGGGCACTAATTGAAACGAAGCATTTTCAGCTTGACAGCTTCCCCGCGAGATCAACCCTCCGCTTGGGTCCCGACCACCAGAACAATAGTTTGAAGGGCATGAAGTTGTTCAACAAAAGATCATAAAACCAGTCCTTTCCGAAGCAGAAACTAAGCCTTTAGGGCTTCAAGGAACCCGAGATGAAACTGCCTTGCAGAAATTCCTTGGAAAGAGCAAATCCCAGGTTCTCCCTCTCTCCATGAGTGCCGCACGGGGTGGGAATGATGGAATCATCCAACCATTCGCCGCGGGGCGAGAGAGCTGGGAGCGCTCTGTGCTCATCTTGCCGCTGCTATTTTTACGATGTCCCGTAATGAGAGAACAAAAGGGACCCTTCTCTGAAATTAATAGCCAGCACAATTACAAAACCCGACAGCGAGGGAGCGGGGTTCTGCTGAAATGATTCCTCCAGCCAGCTCCTTGGCGGGACCTTCCCCATCCCTGCGGCGCCGGAGCGAAGAGTGACACCGCGCCAAAGGAAAGAGAAACTTTCTGGAAGCCCCATGAGCTATTGAAGAGCCCAGCCAGCCTTTGTTCCTGCAGCCACGCAGAAGCAGCTCAGGGATGACTGGCTTAATGGGATCACTGCTGACATGAGATGAAGGTCTTGGTGTAGGCGCTGCTTTGGGAGGTGGAGATGTGGCTGTATAGGGTGGATGGGGCTCTCTGGGAAGTGTAGAGCCCTGGGAACAGCTCCTTCTGACAATGAAATGCTCAGAGGGCTGGAGCCCCTCTGCACCCATCCTGGAGAGGGGAAGACTCCAGGGGGACCTGATAGTGACCTTCCAGTCCCTGAAAGGGGCTGTCAGAAGGCTGGGGAAGGCTGTTCCCAAGGGCAGGGAATGATAGGATGAGGGGTCCTGGTTTGATGCTGGAAAAGGACAGAGTGAGGCTGGATAGGAGGAACAAGGTCTGGAATCTGAGGCTGGGGGATCCGTGGCCCAGGCTGCCCAGAGAGGGAGTGGAGGCCCCATTCCTGGAGCCATTCAAGGTCAGGCTGGCCGGGGCTCTGGGCAGCCTTGTCTGGTAAGTGATTTCATGTTCTATGCCCAGACCCTCCTCCAGCACCCACCTCCCCATCCAGTCCCTCTGCTCCTTTGGGAATTTTGGATGGGATATGAAGCCAACCCAACTCCCCATCACATATGTGTATGGGGCAGGTGCTGAGCCAGCACAGCTGGACCACCACCCCAGACCCCTGGCAAAGTGGTGGGATCTCACTCATCCTAGGGCACCATCCCAGGGTACCTGTGGGGCAGTGGTGGTTGGGTGTGAGACCAGGGAACACTGGAATAATGGTGCAGAGCAGTATTGTTCTGAGGTGCCTGCAGCCCAGGGGCTGTGCCCAGCCTGGTGTGACTCACCCAACCACCCAGGGCTTTGGCGAGGGCCTCCCACACAGACAAAGCAGCCTGTACCCACTCACTCATTCACTCACTCACTGTTTCCCAACCTTCTCCATCCCAAGCCCGCTCTCACTTCCCCATCCCCATGCCATGGAAATCCTCCTCGCCCTTCCTGGCCTCCCTGGGGCAGCCCGTGCCCCCGCAGTGCCCTGCCCTGCCCGCACACGCTCTGGCTTCGCCTCCACCTGCGGGGACGCGGCAGTGGGATTGGGATCCCATGAGCCCGAGGAGGTAATTACCAGGTAACCGGAGGGATTACAGTCAGCCCAGCTGGGGTGCAGGGATAGTGCAGAACTGGGGAGTTCTCCTAATCTCCCAGCCCTGCGGAGCCTCCCAGAGCTGGAGCTGGTGGTCCCTGGATGGGACAGGAGCCTGGATGGGCACATGGGACACCTGTGAGCAAGAGTCCTCACCAGGAACCTTGAGACTGTCCCAGTTTCCTTACTGGTGGAACAGAGATGTCACCTTACCTTACCTTGGCAATGGGCTTGGACACCCAGCACAGAAACCCCTCAGGAAGCAGCTGGAATGCCCAGCCTCAAAAAAGCTCCTTACAGCCCTGCAACTTGCTGCAGGGCTGGTCTGGGGGTCTCTGGGGACACCCTGAACATCCCTGCACCCATAGAGGGGACCGTGTGGGAGGGGGTGGGCTCTGGGATGGCGTAGCTCTGGGAACAACCAGCGCAGCACCAGGCACAAGCAGCCCTCTCCCCATCACGCACCCATTGCTAGCTCCTCTCTGGTGATGGCCAAGGGGACAACCACTGCCACCGGCACTGGGAAAAGCAGACTCTCACCCCCTGCACCGGGCTGGATCAACCGAAGCAGCGCAAGAGCCCCCTCCTCATGCAAGCACAGCCAGGGAAAGGTTTCCTCCTCCATCCCCAAAAGTAAAGTCCTGGGGCCAAGTTTGCTTTGCAGGATTTGACAGCAGCAGCAGCAGCGGGGAGACAGGGTTAGTGAGGCATGCAGTTAGCGGGACAGAGCAGCCCCCCGAGGCCCCGTACGCTCTCCAGACCCTCCTGCGGTTAGACCCCTGGGTAGAGATAGCGAGAACGGGATATTTACCATTAGAAAACGTCTCAAGGATAACGTGTTGCTGGAAGTGTCTCTCCCCTGTTTAACATTATAGAAAAGTGGTTTAGAAACAGTGGCCAGCAAGGAGCTCGAGAGGTGTCCCACGTCAAGGGGTTCCACTCCACTGCTGCCTGGTGGAAAGGACCCCTTCAGGGGTTTTTTTCTTAACTTCCCCACCCAACCTCCCCAAAAGGGTTGAACCCTGAGGGTTGGTGTTGGTGCTATCAACTCCTCCATCACCCTGTATCCCACAGCCTCTCCAACCCCCGTCCTGTTGCCCCATGCAAAAAGGAGGGAGGGAGGGAGGGAGGGAGGCAGCGCGGTCCGAGGAGGGTTAGTGCAGCCTGTTAGTGTGGGGGAATGGGGTGCTGTCTTCAGCAGAGCAGAACCAATGCGTGATGGGGTGGGGGATAGGTTCTGAGCAGAGCTGTGTGGCCACAAGATTTGGGGAGGTGACCACATCCCGCTGGTGGCCCTGACACCCCTTGGGTTTAGCAGATGAGCTGGTGCTGAGCCCAAATTTTGGGGGCTCTTGGGGTACTCAGCCTCGTGTTGGTGTTGAGTGCTTGAGGGAGAGTACCTGAGTGGGGACAGATGGCCAAGAAGGGGCTGGCTGAGAGCAGCCTGGGCAAAGGCCAGGACCCAAACAGCACTAAAGCTAAAGCCCCCCAGGGATTGCTTTTGGGAATTCCCCCCAAAAATTACCTTGAGCAAGGGGAACTACCTGGCAGCAGCCATCCATGGCTGGAGATGTCCCTCCTTTATCCTTTATACTGGTCATGCTGGGAGGGGCAAAGGTACCCCAGCACTTGTTATTGCTCTACTGTGTGGGGACGGAGCAGATGCAGGGCTGGACTGAAACTGGAGACCCCCTCTAGGTTGGTGTGGGGCTGGGATGTTTGAGACACATGGAGCCCACTGAGAAGAGCCCATCCTTGCTTAACTAGGATCAACACTGGATCCGTGAGGAGGAAGGACAGTGAAAGGGGAAAAGAGGGGGAAGCCAGCCTGAGCTGCCCTGGGGGCTCAGGCTGAGGGTCAGCAACCAGGATACTGGGTCCCAAGGCTCTGCAGGGACTGTGGCCCTCTCAGTTTGTGGGGGAAGGTGCACGGCCATGCCCATGTCCACTCATCTCACATCCCCATGCCCTGGCTCCCCATTTCCTGGAGCCCTCCTACACCACAGTTTCTTTACTCCAGTGTCCCCAACACTGACTCTGCAGTGAGGTCCTCCCCAGCCCCCCCCTCCAAGCACCTCTCCCAGCTCTGCTGGGTTCACAAAGCTGAGGAGGGTCATCGGGGCCCTGCAACCCAGACAAGGGTTGGGAAATGGCCATAAACTGGAGCTGGGTTGAATTTCCTTCCCCATCCCACGGGAAGGTACCCCACATCCTGCGAGTGGGGGGCCCCCAAATCTGGGCAAGGGGGAGTTCCAGTGATGCCCTCCATTGACAGTGACAGCCCCGTTTGTGTCTGCCCTTGGGGTCTTTACCCTGGGCTGCTGGAGAGGGAAAAAAGAAGAAAAAAAGAGATAAAATGAAAGAAAAAAGAAAAAAAAAAGGGGAAGAGAAGAAAAATAAAAAGAAAAAGAAGAAAAGAAAAGAAAAAGAAAAGAAAAAAGAGGATAAAAGGAGAAAAAAGAGGGTAAAAAAATAGAAAAAAGGGGGAAGGGGAAACAGAGGGGAAAAGGAGGGAAAAAGAGGAGAAAAAGAGGGGAAAAAGAAGGGAAAAAGGGGGGAAAAAGGGGGGAAATGGGGGAAGGGAAAAG
>VZRI01001791.1:0-15614 GCA_013397515.1 Upupa epops | reverse complement strand
GCCCTAATGAAACTGTCCCTCGGCGGGGCTGGCGGGGCTTCCTGCCGTGCTGGTGTGAGCTGAAGGGAACCTGGAGCGGGGGGCCCGTGCCGCCAGCCCATCAAACGCACCGCGTACGATTTCAAAGGCCACGAGTTTGCGTTTCCCCTCGCTGGAAACTTTATTCCCCTTGAAATGATGAAATATTTCAGAGGAAATGGGGAAGGGGTGATGGGTGGAGGATTGGGGGTGTGGGGGGAGTAGGGTTGTTTGCGGAGCCCCGGCCGTAAAACAAGAAAGGATGGTTATAAATATCCGAGCAGGTACCTCGGCCGTAAATCTGCCGGCCGGGCATCCCTCGTGGGGCAGCTGCTGGCTCCTCAGGCTGTAGCACAATCCCACAGTGTTCCCGTGGCTGGGAATCCCCCCTCCAAGGATGTAAGAGCTGGGAGGGCCCCTTCCTGCGCTGAGGGGCCTGCAAACCCCAATGGGATTCAGAAGGATTTGAGGCTGGAGGTGCTCCCCAAATCCTCTGCCACAGCTCGTGGGACTCTCACCAGGGAAGATGTGGGGATGAACAGAGAGGGATTTGGTCCAAGGCCATGAGGGTGAGGAAGTCTGGAACCCCCTCACATCCCACCCTCACACCTAAGTGTCAGCAGGTGACCCCAGACCTCTGTGATAAATGATCTGAATAAAGAAAGGACAAGCACCGAGGTGTCTGAGCACCAAGACCCTCCAGTAGACAATCCCTCCCCTAAATCATGAGACACTTTGGGGAGCTCTCTCCTTCTCCACCACAGCCACGCAGGAGCATCATTTCAGCACCAAACTCCCCTGTCCCAGTGGGACTTGATGATCTCAAGGGTCTTTTCCAACCCCAATGATTCCATGAGTCCTCATGCCTACCCCAACACTTCACACATCTGGATCCATCCAGGCTGAACACCCCGCAGTGACACAACCCCTGATCCCAAAGGCTCTGTCAGAGGAGTGACCCCACCCCAGGCAGAGGAGTCACCCCATAGGAGGGTCCTCAGCAAGGTGGGGGGTGGGATGCAGCAGCCAGGGGAGCAAACAAGAGGACGGCGGGGACATGGGGATGGGATGGAGCCTGGAGTGGGATGGGTGACAGCAGGGACACAACTGGACTGGGGACAGATCCCACACCAGCAGGAAGCAGTCAGGGTCTTGTGGGGGTACTCCTGCTACAGCTGGAAAGCACCGAGGGACTTCTCTGGGGCACAACAGGAACATGGGAGCCCAAACCTCTCATTCTCTCACTTTTTAATTCCTTTCCTTTTTCATTTTGCACTAAGAACCCAAACTCCCAGAGCACTCTGGGGACTGAATCGCTCCCCAAGTGTAACATCAGTGGCTAAACAGCACCAGCAGACAAAGCCAGTAAACCCCATCTCTGCGTGATGGTCTACAATTTGAGAACACACAGAGAACAGGGTGGTTCTGGGGCGAGTGAGTCTCACTGTTGTTAGGGGATTGGGGGTTGGGTTTATTTAATTTGCAGGATAATCTTTTCCTAAGCCCAGTCCCAGAGTGCCAGGTCAGAACGGAATGATGCCCCTCATATCCCTTCCTGAATGAGAACATCCTCGCCCACTCTGCGTGGGACATCCTCACCCTCTGGGGACATCCTTCTCCCTCTCAGTGTGGGACATCCTCAGCCTCTCTACAGGGATACCCTCACTCTCTTTCCAGCAGCACAGGGACAGGCAGGAATCCCTTCCCATACCCCAGCACCACCACTCTGTCCCCAGACATCTGCTCAAACATCCCCACAACCACTTTCACTCCCCATGGTCAAGCAGCACACATCACTGCACCCTGTGGGTACCCACAGCACCCCTCACACCCCCTAACAGAAACACTGCAACCCCTGAGCCTGAAAACAATCCCCCTCCTCCAGCCAACAGCGAATGGTCCAGGGAGGAGGATGAGCCACCCCACACCCCGACCTGCATCCCCACGGCCAGGTGAGGGCTCACACCTACCGATGCATGTCACCCCATCTGAGTGCAGCAGGAACTTGACGTGGCAGCCGCACTTGGGCCCCTGGTCAGTGTCATCACATGTGTGCTGGCATCCCCCGTTCCCATAGTTGCAGGTCACTGCAGGAAGAAAAGCACTGGTCATCACCTGGGGTCCCAGACCCTCTTCTTCCACCCTGACATCCCCAGTAGGTTGCACAAAGGAAAATCCTTGGAGAGATCCCTCCCCTCTGGATCATTTCTAAAGCACCTTGGCCTATGCAGGCTGTGATGTGGTTTCTTGTGTTCTCCCTAAGTGCCACTGAAGGAACCCAAGCAAAGGGGACCAGTGGGCTGGTGGTTGCCCCTGCCCCTGCATCTGGTTTTAGAGGGGAAGGGTGGGATTCTTTCCCGAGCTCTGGGATGACTCAGGTGCTCCTGGGAATCCCTGCCAGCCCTCCTCGGGGGCCAAGGCGGGTTGTACGTTCCTCTAGCTTCGAGGGAGCAAAGGCTCATCGGATTAAAACTCCATCTCATCAGCGATTTTACATGTTTGCTGCAGAGAGCAAATGAGAAACAAACTAAAAATAATTGCACGAACACGTACAGATCCACTTAATAACCCTGGCAGTGCCAGCAAGATGCTGGCAGGAGATCAGACAGGCTGAGAGCACCACAAACCCCGCGGAGAGGATTCCTGGGCTCCTCCCCTGCCGCTCACACTCTCCCTGCTCTTCTCCCCCTGGGCAAGACAAACTGGCGGGCCTGGGACCACAATATGCAGAGAGCTGGAGCCCCTCTCTGTTGGGGACAGGCTGACAAAGTTGGGGCTGTTCAGCCTGGAAAGAGGAAGACTCCAGGGGGACCTTCTAGTGACCTTCCTGTCCTTGAAAGGGGCCTCTCAGAAGGCTGGGGAAGGCTGTTCCCAAGGGCAGGGAATGATAGGATGAGGGAGCCTGGTTTGAAGCTGGAAAAGGGCAGAGTGAGGCTGACAGGAGGAAAAAGGTCTGCAGTCTGAGGGTGGGGGATCCCTGGACCAGGCTGCCCAGAGAGGGGGTGGAGGCCCCATTCCTGGAGCCATTCAAGGTCAGGCTGGCTGGGGCTCTGGGCAACCTGCTTGGTGAGGGGGGGGTTGGACTGGATGCCCTTTGGAGGTTGTTTCCAACCCTATGAGTCCATACTGCACCTCTGGAAGCCTCTTCAGTGCCAATTCATCCCAGTGTGAAGGCTCGGTGTCTCCTGGCAGAGGGGATGCCAGGAGCATCTTCTCCCAGGGCTGGCCACACCCTGGGAGAATGAAGCCAGAGGGCCTCAGGCTTGATAAACCATAGGGTCAGAGGTTTGTGGCAGGGCCAGGAGGTGGCTGGACCGCAGTGGCAGAGTGAGGGGTCCCCAGGAGACCATGTCCCCACCCCTGGAGCGCTTCTTACATTTGCAGTCGCGCTGGTTCTTGGTGAGCTCGAAGCCAGGGCGGCACTCGCAGGCGATGCCACCCTTGGGGGTCTCCCGGCAGATGTGGGCACAGCCGTGGTTCTTGTTCATGCAGTTCATTCCTTCTAGAAGAGAGAAGGAAGCAAAGCAAAGCTCCAAAAGCTTGTTTGTAGTGTCAGAAGGGTGTTTGGATAGGGATGACAAGATGTGGGTAACAAGGGGAAAATGTGCAAGCAAGGAGGTTAGTGGGGATGGGATGACCCTGGGCAGAGCCTCAAAGGGTGGCAGCTCCTTGCACCAAACCACCCTGAGCCTTTTCGGGTTGTTCAGCTTGAAGAAGAGGAGACTCCAGGGAGGTCTTATAGAGGCCTTCCAGTACCTGAAGGGGACTACAGGAAAGCTAGGGAGGGGCTGTTTCCAAGGGTTTTGAGTGCTAGAACCAAGAGGAATGGTTTCAAGCTGGAAGAGGGGAGGTTTAGACTGGAAGTCAGGAGGAAATTCTTCACGAGGAAGGTGCTGAGACACTGGACCAGGTTGCCCAGGGTGGTTGTGGCTGCCCCCTCCCTGAAAGTGTTCAAGGCCAGACTGGATGGGGCCTGGAGCACCCTGGTCTACTGGGGGCTGTCCCTGCTCATGGCAGGGAGGTTGGAACTAGATGATCTTTAAGGTCCCTTCCAACTGAACCACTCTATGAATTGTTTCCATGAATCTAATCATTCTATGAATCGTTTCAACCTTTGATTGCCTCCCATCACCTTGGGCAGGATCCTGCTCCCACACTTCGCATTAAGTGCAGAAGCCACCAGCTGCCCACCAGCCCTGCCCAGCACTGATGGGATGGAGAGATGCAGCTCTGTTATGGAACAGGACAGGGATGGGCTGAGCATGGTTGTGATTACAGACCCCCAGGCAGGCAGTCATGGCATTATTCAGCTGAGAAAGGAAGGCTTTTGGAGCAGCAGAGCTGCCTGTAGGAGGGACAGTCTGGAGCTGCTCCACTGGGTTGAGCCCCAGGGCTGTTCCCGTAAACCTCAGGGCTGCTCCCGTAAGCTCCAGGCTGAACCAACAGCTCAGGGAGTGTTCACACGCCAGCAACCCCTGTGGAATGAGGGTCTGGGGAGCTGCTGTTTCCCATTATTGGAGCTGTTTCACTCTCACTGACCCATCCACAGCCCTGTCCCCAGCAGGGCATGGGGACACTCAGCAGCAGAAAGCTGGGTTTAGCAAGTGCCAAATGGAGCAGTGCCAGGAGTTCAGGAGACATCTAACAAACCCCACAGCAAGCAAGGATGCAACCCTAGCAGAGGGAGAGAGAGCAGCATCTTTCCAGACACCAGCGCAGAGCCCACCCTGGGGTGGGCAGGGGCAGGGTGGAAATCTGAGCAGAGCCACAAGCCCATGGGCTGCCAAGAGCCTGGGGCAGGAGAGTGAGGGACGATCCTTATGGAGTCACAGCACCTTGAAGAAGGATGCTGAAATGCACCTGGCATGAAAGGGGTGGGAGGTTAAAACCCACTAACTGGAGCTTGTGGGTGTCTCAGGCTGCTCCCCATCACCTGCCCAGCAGATTCTGGCTCAGCTCCATGTGCAATTAGAGCAGCAGGAGAGCCCTCGGGGCAATCAGAGCCTCCAACCACACCAGCCCTTCCATCCCTGCCCTCCACACTGGGACTGGGATCCTACAACCTGCAGGGAATCCACTCTGACCCCAGCACCCTCCATCCTGCTCCAGAGCTTAACCCAGCCCTGCTCTGGGACCCCCACAAGGCACCCCAGTGCCCCGGGGCTGTTGGGGACAACCAACTGCCCTCAGTCTCTCCTCCAAACAGTAGGTTTCCCCTCTTTTTTGTTGTTGCTCTTTTCCACCCAGCAGCACCTTCAGCTTGTCCCAGTTACCGCGGAGGATGTGGAGCTGGAGACCTCCAAGGACCTCCCTGCCCTGTTGCTATTACCCTGGAGATGCCACCTTCCAGAGGAACCAAATCCCAACATCCAGCAGCCTGCAGAGATCCCCCAGCATAGCCCAGCAGGGCCACAGGCTCTGGTGGCCATGTGCCCTGGATCTCCTCCAGACTGGGATGGCCACCTGCTGTTTTCCGAAGGCTCCTCAGACAATTCCAGCTGGACACAGCCTCCTCCTCAGTTGCATAACACCAGGACACTCAAACCCTCGGTGCCCCCATGGGAAGGGACCCCTTGGTCTTTGCACCTCATTAATCCTTCTTCTCCCTGCATCATCACCATCATCTGCTTCTGCACTGGCACCATATGAAGACCTTCTTCACTCCTTTTGGTGGCTCCACTGTCATCATCAGGCTGAGCTCCCCCAATGAGCCCTGACACTTGGTCTTCCCTTACTGGGAGAAACTCGTCATGGTGAGGGAGAAGGTTGTGGTGCTGCAGGAGAGGGGTCCTGGGATACATCCCACGGGTCTCCTGACCCAGCAGCATTTCAGGAGGGAGAGAAGAAAGCAAGAGGGAGACTGAGAAACAGAGAAAGAGCAGAGGGAGAGGAAAAAGGCTTCTGCCAGGGAGACGAGGAGCTGGCAGGGACCCCAGGAGGAAGGAAGCAGCCGTAACGTTGAGGTTTAGCTCTCTAATACCAAACGCTTCTGCCTTGGCAGGGCTTGAGAGCCAGGAGTAAAGTTGAAACAGGCTTAAACATCAGACCCCAAACTGTCCTTAGCCCTCTGCTTTTTCCAGGCTCAGAGCCCGGGGACCAGCTGCAGCCCTCCCCAGCTCAGCTCACCCCTGACTGAAGGGCCACAGAACAGCTACAAGGTCAATCTTGGGGTGCAGAAGCAACATGGACCTCCCTGAGCCAACCCTGCTTTGCAGCCGTTCAGCAGCTCAAACCCCAGCACCTGCATCCCTGTCCCTATCAGAGACCACCCACTGCGTCCCCAAGGATGGAGCAGCCGGCTTGTTCCACTGGGAATGGGGACACAAGGAATGTCACCACAGCCATGGAGCCGTCCCAGGATGGGAGAGATTCCCTGGGGAGCTAGAAGGACCGATGCAGCTGGGAAGGAGGGAAGCAAAACCACTCAACCGGCTCTGCCAAGCAGCAGAGATAAAAATCAGCAGAGACGCAAAAACCTCTCATTTCCTCCTATTTTGGCGAAGAGATCGTTCCAGACGGCAGCAATTTAGAGCTGATACAGAGACTGAGTGCTCGGTGCTGCGCAGGACGAGTCCTGCAGGGCAGCGGAAGGAGCTCCAGGTACTTTTTAATCAATCAAATTTAAAAAAATAAAATTTGATGGAATATAAAACAAAATTTAGGATTCATATCCTCCAGTCGGTGTTAGGGTACCTCACCTGGAGGTGAGCATCCAGCTCTGGAGCCACCAGCACCAGAAGGATGAGGAACTGCTGGAGCAAGTCCAGAGGAGGCCGTGGAAAGGCTCAGAGGGCTGGAGTCCCTCTGATGGGGACAGGCTGAGAGAGTTGGGATTGTTGAGCCAGAAGAGGAGAAAGCTCTGGGGGGACTTTCTAGCAACCTTCTAGTCCCTGCAAGGGGCCTCTCAGAAGGCTGGGGAAGGCTGTTCCCCAGGGCAGGGAACGATAGGACGAGGAGTCCTGGTTTGAAGCTGGAAAAGGGCAGAGGGAGGCTGGACAGGAGGAGAAAGGTCTGGAATCTGAG
The DNA here is from genome assembly GCA_013397515.1 of Upupa epops. Taxonomy (NCBI): domain Eukaryota; kingdom Metazoa; phylum Chordata; class Aves; order Bucerotiformes; family Upupidae; genus Upupa; species Upupa epops. The sequence goes on along the minus strand of VZRI01001791.1, from coordinate 8,573 downwards.
GCTGGGGGATCCCGGGACCAGGCTGCCCAGAGAGGGGGTGCAGGCCCCATCCCTGGAGCCATTCAAGATCAGGCTGGTTCTGGCCAACTGGTCTGGTGACTGCTGGCTCTGCTTAGTGTAGGGAGGTTGGACTGGATGCCCTTTGTAGGTCCCTTCTACAGAATTACTAAGGCTGGAAAAGCCCTCTGAGCTCATCCAGCCCAGCCCATGACCTGACATCACCACATTAGCTAAACGGGGGCACTAAGGTTCAGTCTTCTTAAACATCTTCAGGGATGGTGACGCCACCAGTGCCCTGGGCAGTCCATTCCAATGTTCATTCCAACCCTGATTCTGTTTCTCAGTCCCACAGCACCTTCTCCCAAAGTCCTCCTTATCACTTTTACATTTGCAGCAGCAAGAAGGGACATGATGCAGCCCCCAAAGCTGGGCACAGGGCTGAGGTGCTCAGGGATACCCCACAAATGTGGGGACAGATGGGGATGCCAGGCACTAACCTTCGGGGCGCTGGATGCACGTGTGCTGGTTGTCGCTGAGGAAGAAGCCTTCCCGGCAGAAGCACTCATAGCTGCCCATCATGTTAACGCAGGTCTGCTGGCAGCCACCGTTGCCCTCTGAGCACTCGTCCAGGTCTGGAAAAAGAAGGGGGCAGGAGGTGAGTGCAGTTCTGGGGTTGAGAGGATGTGGCACTGGGGGTGATGGGTCTGCTATGGTTCAGCTTCACAGCTGTGACCCCCAGCTACAAAAATAAAGGAGATGCCTTCATTTTTATGAAGGAGATGCTGCAGGGGATGAAGGCAAAGAACAGCAAGGAGTGGCTGGCAAGGTCCACTCAGCTTCCTCAGCTGATGGCATAAAAGGTTTTGTTGGGTGGGAACCCCAAACCACAGAGAAATGGATTTTGCTCATCGCAGGACCCCCAAAGCACCCGAGATGCCTGGCTGGGACTCTGGCTGCAGCCACCACCCTGCTCCCAGCCCATCTGAGCCCACAGCCTGCACTTCATTAGGGGGAGCTGGGAAACCTTAGCCCTGAGCAGGGATAATTACTCGTGAGGAGACTCAAATCCCAGCAGCTCTGTGCCTGTTCTGGTTTAACCACCAACAGCTGAAGGGGCTCCAGTTGTGCCCCTCAGCAGTGCCAATGCCCTCACCCTGGGCTACTCCTGCTCCAGCCCTGCCAACCCCTCACTGGATAAACAACCTGTTGGTCTCTCCAGAGGGATTTTGGGGAGTGTGTCCAAGCTGAACCTGCTGGTGCCCCGAGGTGCCAGCACAACCAAGGATGTGGGACAGATGAGCAAACCTCTGGGTTGCCACAGCTGCCCTCTCTGCACACGGTCCCAGGAGCAAGAGGCCCTGAGTCAAGGAAAATCTCCCATGAACTCAAGCGTTGCAGAGCTGCCTGCCGAGGGAACAGTTGAGCCTCACCACCATGGGCCAACAGAAACACTGGAATAGCGGCTGGGTGGTGGCACTTGCTGGGGGGGCTACCAACCCTGGGCTACTCCAGCATCACCGTCATCCATGAGTGGCACAGAATACACCCAAAACCCTAGTTTCTCAGTACAGAGGTGGATGGAGGGACGGAGGGGTGGATGGAAAGATGGATGCTCCAGCAGTGTGGGCACCTTGCCCACTGGGGATGCTGCCACACCAGGGGATGCTAAAAAACCAAAACAGGGGTTGTAGCTCTGCCTGGCAACTGCCAGGGCAGCAGATCCCAGGAGCTCCCCACAAACCTGCTACCTTGGAAGGGAGATGTCGAAAACATCATCTCACAGTTAGGCGCTCGCTCCTGACAGTGAGGCTGCAGCCTGGCACAAAAGGGACAACATCCCCTGCACTGACAGGAGGCTCAGAGCTCCCTTTGAGTTCATCCCAGCCCAGCTATTCTTGCAGATGCCAATAACCCTCCTCAAATCCCCCTGCTTAGAGCAGGAGCTTAATGTCCTGCGACTTCTCCTTCAAGCTCGGCAGAAAAATGAGGAGGCAGCCATTCAAACCCAATGGCTGAAATGAGACTCCGCCGCTCTAATACCTGTTTTATTAAATGCAACAGAGATGGGCAGCAGCCAGCAGGGTCTGTGTCAGGACGGGGGCTCAAATTCCTGTCCTCGTTCAAAAGGTCACCTGGGGTGGGTGATGGGGGGGCCTGTGGGTTCCACTGTGCTCCTTCCCTGACCCACTGCCAGTGCAGCTGCTGCGTGTGGTATCAGCAAACCCTGGGCATGACCCTCTACTTCACTGTTTCTCCTTGGCTAAGAGGGGGTGTTGCAGGCAAAGCAGTAGGATAGGGGAAAAAACCCTACTAGGGTTCATCCCTGTTGCCTCCCCAAGAGCCGCTGAGCAACTGCTGAGGGTCCCAACACCCCCATGAGTACAATGGTATAATCGTGATCCATTCCTGCAGCAAAGCAGCGCGGCCGTGATGCCAGAATGAGCTGAGGAAAGGCTCAAGGGGGGAACTGGGGCTGCCCCCACTCAGATCCCCCCATCGCCCAACTGCTCCTCAGCCACCTCCATCCCCTCCCACCCCACTCTGTAAACACATGATGTCTGCGACTCGCAGAGCCCAGCTTCGCTTTCTTCTCCTTGGACTCATCCTCCCCGGGGAGAGGAAGGCAGAGCCGCCCGCCCTCGCCTCCTCCCAGCTGTGTAAATCTCCCCCTTCCCCGAGGAGGCTGTAGAGATGCCGGCAATGGCAGTTAATGCAAAGCGTATGTGTCCATAATCCCTGCCCCTCCTCCTCCTCCCACTGATGAGCTCATTAATGATCCCTTTGCAGTCGCTAATTAGCAAACAGCACGAGCTCCGGGTGGAGGGGTTGGTGGCCTCATGGCCCCACAAGCCCACCTGTGGGTGCCCTGGCAGGAAGTGGGTGCTGGACCCGGAGATGTGCTGGGAGCTCTGGCTTCGCGTGGCCGGATGGACTTTGGGGCAGTGGGAAGTGGCGGGAGGATGAGTGGCCGCTCCGTAGGCAGATGCTGGGTTTGTCTTGGCCTGGGGAATATTTACCCAGTGCCGGCACTGGTTCCCATCCCCACCGGATTGGCTATTAACTCATCTATTTTGGCAGGTGCAGGGCTGACCTCAAGCACGAGCCGAGCGGAGAGAGCGGCAGGGCCCAGCTCAGCCACACTGGCCGGTCCTGCCTTCGGCTGCAGAGCAGAGCCACAGGCTGCAGCAGGATGCGGCTGTGGGGAGGATGGGACTCGTGCCCAGCATCCCCCAACCCTCTCAGACTTGCTTTAACTCAGTGTCCCCACTCTGTGGATGAATCCATGGAGCAAGTGTTTCTCCCAGCACTGACCATCCTCCCTCAGCATCACTTTTGAGCCATCCTGTCCCCAACCCATAGGACATGTTCACGGTTCCCAGCTCTGCAATTGGTTTGGGGTGGGAGTCAGAGTTTGGGAGATGCCTAGCAAACAGAGCCAGTGGGCTGGTCCCAAGTTGCCACTGCTGCCAAGACATCCAGTGTCCCACCCTGGCACCTACTGGGGCCCGTCCCTCACCTAAGCAGTTGTGGCCATCGTGTGCCAAGCGGAAGCCATCGTAGCAGGTGCAGCGGTAGTTGCCAGGGATGTTCACGCACTCATGGACGCAGCCCGCATTGTCCTCCCGCTCACACTCGTCAACATCTGTGGAGAGAGAGAAGAGCAGGAGAGCTGTGGGGCTGCCCCAGCTGAGGATGGACAACTCGCTGCATGGGTGTAGCTCCCCATCCCCAGTGGGTTTGTGACCCAGCTGGGATTGTGTGCTGGCCTCTCTGCTGGCTCGGCTTATTCCAGTAGGTCCCCAGCTCCATTACCACCCACCACATCCATGCACACCCTGCAAAATCATCCCTGTCCCCTCAGTCTAGATCCTGGACCTGCTGTCTCAAAGCCTTGGCGCAGCACTGGGAATCACACAGGATTTCCCAAGCGTGTTGGGAAGAGATGCCTGTCCCTGCAGAGAAGCCTCACTGTGCCCACAGCACGTTCAGATCCCTCTGATGTTTGCACTTAGCCCATTCCAACCCTGCTCCGGGCAGAGTGGGGAAGTTCCCTCCTGTCCTAGCACTGCTTCTCTGGCTTTTTGGAGTCCCTGAGTAAACTCAGGGGGGACCTTCTCCCTCTCTCCAACTTCCTGAAGAGAGGATGGCTGTGCTGCAGGGGCCAGGGACACTGCTGGTGAGCCAACACTTTCTCAGAGCTGCTGGGGCCACCAGAGGGGCTCTGACTGTGGCAGAGGGTCCCTACCTTTGCAGTGCTTCCCGTCACCAGTGTAGCCAGACTTGCAGATGCACTTATAGGATTTTGGAGTGTTCTGGCAGATGGCATCGATGTGGCAGTTGTCAGTGCCCTCCACACACTCATCGACATCTGCAAGGGAAGAACCAGGAGAGATGAAACCAAGCTGCACCCCGACTTCTCAACCAGTCCATGAACCAGGATCACAGAATCCCAAGCTGGCTCAGACTGGAAGGGAGCTCAGAGCTCATTTCCCCCAACCCCCTGCCAGGGGCAGTGACCCCTCTCAACTAGACTTGGTTGCTCAAGGCCTCATCCAGCCTGGCCTTGAACACCTCCAGGGAGGGGGCAGCCACAGCCTCTCCGGGCAGTTGATTGCAGAGTCTCTGCACCCTGGCACTGAAGAACTTCTTCCTCAGATCTACTCTGACCCTCCTGTCCTGCAGTTCCAAACCATTTCCCCTTGTCCTGGTGCTGGACCCTTGGGAAAAGTCCCTCTGCAGCCTTCCTGGAGGATCCTTTCAGGGCCTGAAAGGCAGCTCTAAGGTCCCTCCCAGGATCTTCTTGAGAGAAAGGCTCAAGAGAACGGCTTTTGCTTTGCTGCTTTTCTCCCTCACAGCCCTACCACCCCAGCTCTGATGCAACGGGTGATGGGCTCAGTGATGTTGACTCACTGGGTCCACTCCCAAACAGCCTTACCTGGTCCCAACTCAGGAGCCATCCTGAGAGTCCCCAGCCCTTTCATGTGTCTGGTGATAGGAAACACCACTGAGACATCCACAGTCTGGGCTGGAGCTGGCCCAGGCAGAGGTGAAAGTCTCTGTCTCCAATTAGCCATTTCCTGAGCCGACCAGCCACCCAAATAATCGTCATCGCTTACTATTCTTAGGCAGGGAGGAATGTGCAGGAATTAGCAGGGACGACACTGAGTAAACTGGGGAGCCAGGATCTGGGAGCAGGATGGAGAATGGGGACAAACATCCTCAGTGTGTCCTTAGGGCTCCGGTCAAAATCCACCTTCCCCTCATTCCCCCTTTGCCCCTCAACCCACCCACCCAGGATGCAGCACTGTGGTACCCATGCCATCACATCCAGGACACCGGGTGCTGGTAATCACAGAATCACAGACTGTCAGGGGTTGGAAGGGACCTCTGGAGATCTGTGGGAGCAGATCACACAGGAACAGTCCATGAGGGTTTGGGATGCTTGCAGAGCAGGAGACTCCAAACTTCTCTGGGCAGCCTGAGAAATGTTTTTCCTGATGTTTTGATTGTGTCTCCTCTGCTCCAGCCTGTCCCCACTGCCCCCTGTCCTGTCCCTGGACACCCCTGAGCAGAGCCTGGCTTCATCCTCCTGACACCCACCCTTCCCATAGTTACCAACATTCATGGGGTCACCCCTCAGTCTCCAGCTGAACAGACACATCTCCCTCAGCCTTTCCCCACCAGGGAAGGTTCACCACTCCCTGCATCAATGGCCTCAAGCAGTGATGCCCAGGGATTTGCCACAGTGAGAGGCACTGGGAATGGAGGTTTTAATGTGATTTGGGAAACCCAGAAGCCTCAAGCCCACGGGATGGAGGTTTATGAGGAAGAAGCTGCTCAGCTGGCTGCTTCTGCCTGCCCTGTGCAGGGACTAAGGCACACGTGGGTCCCTGCAGTGGGCACAGCCCCTCCCTGGCTGGCTGTGGGGTAGGGCAGCAGGGGCTCAGCATCTCCCACAGCCCCTCGGCCACAGGCAGGGCTCCCTGAGAACCCCAGGATCCTCACTCCAGCTCCACGGGAATGTGAGGAGTATGAACATTGCTCCCAGGAGCACTCATCCCTGCAAGGAAAGGAGGATCTGAGGATGCCCCCCACCTTCCCTGTACCCTGTAAAGAGGAATCTAAATCTGCAAAGCTCTCCACTGCCTTTCAGAAGCTGCTTTTCAGCCACTCCAAGAACAAAAGTGCTTCGGGCTGTCCCCAAAGACAGGAAACATCTCAGGACGAGGTCCATGGCCAAGGGAATGCTGGCCCCAGCCACGTCCCGGCCACCCCGGGAGATGTGAGTCAGTGTGGGGGGGACTGGGGGGGGACCGGGGGGAAGATGAGCAGGGAGGCGGCACGTGCCTGCGCATTGGATAAATATTTACAGCCCGCATCCATATTTGTTAGTTGACATTGGCCATGGCCCGCGGCCACCACGGCCTCCCTTGGGCCATTAATCACTGTTGCAGCCTGACCCACTGCTGCAGGCACAACTGAGGGGTCGCACAGGGGACCAGCACCCAGCTCACAGCACCCACAGGCAGCTCCAGCAAGAAGCTCCCAGCCCACTCTGCACTGGAGGGGATCCCGTAGGGTCTCACGGCGGGGGGCTGTTGTCCCATCGGGGCGCTAAGTGTGGCTCAGCTTTGGATCCTCCCAGTCCAAACTTCACATGTGGCTGCAAACCCCATCCCCACCCCGGGACAGAGCCGCCCCACCACACCTTGACCCACCTGCAAACACCCCATCCCACAGAGCCAGAGGCGAGTGCAAATAATCCCTGCTGGAAAAAACCCACAGGAGCTGCAGGAGTGCAGGGCTGGCTCCTTCCCAGCCACGTTTTCGGGCTTCAAGAGCCTCTCAGCATTGGAGAAAGAACCTCCATCACCACTCAGCATCGTTTCCACATCTGGTTCTCACTGAACTCTGCTGGGTAGTGGGAAGGAGGGGACACTGAAGCAGGGAGGGACACCAAATGCAATAGCTGCAAGGACTCAACTGCAACAAAGCCAATGCTGAGCCAAACATGGACTGAACTTGCAAATCCTACACCTGCCCCTGCACGTGAGGAGCCCCTGACTCATCCCACTGTTAGACATCAACTCGATGCTTCAAACTGATGGCCCCACAATGAGAGCTCCCGGGTCACCCCAGTCACCCACCTGACCTACTGGAGGGAACCAGCACCCAACAGAACAAACCAGCCCTCAAGCCCCATCTCCTTCCCTAAAACCACCCCAAGCACAAAGGACTGACTGTACACCAAGACACCAGCCTTGTCCCGGCCTTTTGCCTGAAATCCCACAGGTTCTTGGGAAGGGGGATGTTATTTTCTATTTTCATCCACAAACTCAAGACAATGACGTCTTGACCGTGACGGCCTGCCTTTCCTCCTCACACTCAGGTATCATTACTATTATTATTACTATTATTATTTTATTTCCTACCATTTTTTCTTTTTTATTATGAATTTCCCCCTTCCCTTCTTTTTTTTTAAAAGATTTTTTCCTTCTTTTTCTTTTTATCATATTTTTAATCCTTTTTTTATCTATGATTTCTCTACCATTTTTTCTTTTTGATTATTCTGTGTTTTCCCCATCTTTTTTCTTTCTTATGGTATTTTCCTATCTTCTTTTCCTTTTTTACTATTATTTTTTCCCTTTTTCTTCATTTTTTCTTATTTTTTTCTATCTTTTTTCATTATTATGATTTCCTTTCTTTTTTTATCATGTTATTTCCTATCCTNATTATGATTTCCTTTCTTTTTTTATCATGTTTTTTCCTATCCTTTTAATCTTTATTACCATTTTTCACTCTTTTTTAGTACTATTGTCTTTCCTGTCTTTTTTCTTCTTTATTATGATTTTTCCTATCTGTTTCTCCTTTTTTTATTTTTAGGAATATTTTTTCCTATTTTTCTTATGTTTTTCTTATGTTTTCAACCTTTTCTTATTATTATTTTCTTTCCTGTATTTTTATTTTATTATTATTATTTTCTATCTTTTTTCTTTCTTATTATGATTTTTTCCTTCTTTATTATCATTTTCCCTACCTTTAGTATCTTTTTTCCTACCTTTTTTTCGTCTTTATTATTTTTCCTCTTCTTTNCTTTAGCATCATTTTTCCTACCTTTTTTCTTCTTTATTATGACTTTTCCCTATATTTTTCTTCTTTATTATTATTTTTCCTATCTTTCCTTCTTTTTTTATTATTACGAATGTCTTCCATTTTTCCTGTATTTTTCTTATTTTTCAATCTTTTTTCTTTCTTATTTTCCTATCTTTTTTCTTCATTATTATTATTTTCCCCATCTTATCTCTTTTTATTATGATTTTTTCCTCTCTTCTTTTTTATTATTATGAAATTTCCCCCTTTTTCTATTTTTCTTATTTTTCAATCTTTTCTTATTTTTTACTTTCCTATCTTTTTCTTTTATTTCCTACCTCTTCTCTCCTTTATTATGATTTTTCCCATATTTTTTTTATTTTTCCTCTCTTTTATTATTATGAATTTTCCCCTTTTTTCTTACATTTTCTCATATTTTATTTATTTCTATTTTTATGATTTTCTTTCTTTTTTCTTTTCTT
>VZRI01001790.1:37795-73839 GCA_013397515.1 Upupa epops | reverse complement strand
TTGAGATGTCCTTCAATTTTTTAGAGAGTAATTGATCAGCCTCGTCATCATGATTGGGTGGTCTGTAGCACACTCCTAGCACAATACTGATCTTATTAGCTAACCATGTAATCTGAACCCATAGGCTCTCCACTCTGTCATCCCTGATCTCCAGTTTCATCACTTCTAGGACTTCAGCAACATACAGGGCCACTCCTCCACCCCTTCACCTTCTCCTGTCTCTCCTAAATAGTGTGTATCCTTCCAAACCAACACTCCAGTCATATGACTCATCCCATCACATTTCAGTGATGGCAATTATGTCATACATTTCTTGGTTCACCAAGGCTTTGAGTTCCTCTTGCTTGCCCAAGGTGCTTTGTCCTCTTGAGTGCAGGTGAGTATTCCAGCTATATTGACTTGAGAATTCTTCTGCTTTTACTCAACTTGTTGACACTGGAGATCTCCAATTCCCAGACTAGTGCAGTAGAAAGGATTGTAGAACAGTTTAGTTTGGAAAGGACCTCAGAGATCATCCAGTTCCAATCCTCATACAGTGGGCAAGGACACCTATCACTAGACCAGATTTCCCAGAGCCCTATCTATTCCCTGACCTCCTTTCCAAGGAACAGACACCCACAATCTCGTAGTGCGAAATTTGTTCCTTACATCTAATCAAAATCTATCTCCTTTAGTTTGATGCCATTCCCCTTGTCCTGTCACTAGATTTCTTCATAAACAGTCCCTTTCCATCTTTCCTGCAGGTCTCCTCCTCAGGTACTGGAAGAATGCTATAGTATCCCGTCAGAGCCTTCTCCAGGCTGAACAGCCCAAATTTCCTCAGCAAGTCTTCACAGTAGAGGTGCTTACTCCCTCCTTGTTTGTGAGGGCAAGGTAGCATAACATCTTTTTTTGTGGGCTGCTTTACCACCTGGAGGAGGAAGTTATCATCAATGCACTCCAGGAACCTCCTAGATTGCCTATACACTGCTATATTGTCCTTCCAGTACTGCCAGGGTAGTTCAACTCCCCCATGAAGACCAGGGATTGTGAAGGTGAAGCCATTCCTATCTGTCTATAAAAGATCTCATCCACTTGGTTTTCCTGGTCAGGTGCTGTGTAACAGACTCACACCCTAATGTCAACTGCCTCCTCTTCTACTCTGACCCATAAGTTCTTAGACGGTTCCTTGTTCAGCTCTAGGTGGAGGAGCATGCACCCAGATGGCCTTTGTCATAGAGGGATACACCTCCTCTTTGTCTCCTCTACCTGTCCTTGCTAAAGAACTTGTATCCCTTCATTCCAACACTCCAGTCATAGAAGTTATCCCACCAGGTCTCTGTGATACCAGTGAGGTCATGGTCCTGCAGGCACATGCACATCTCTTAATTCTTCTTGTTCATTGCCCATGCTGTGTGCATTTGCATAGAGGCATTGAACTGGGCTCTGGATTATTTGTCAGAAATTCCCCTGTGATATTTCTCCTGTGGTTCTGTTTGTTCCTATCATTTTATTAGCCCTTTGCTCTTCTTCATGGGTATCATCTACAGAGATCCAGAGTTTCCCTCATTTATTTCCCATGTTACTCACTGTGATAAAGCAGCTGAGTTGGGCCTCCAGCCTCTCCAGTGACAATGGAGCACAATCCCCAGACCCATCTCCAGTGAGCCCACCATTATCCCCTTCCCTCTTTGAGCCTAGTTTAAAGCCCTCTCAGTGAGCCTTATCAATTCATGAGCTAGAATTCTTTTCCCCTTTGAGAGGGCTGAGTTCCACTAGGTACTAAAAACCCAGTGGCCTGTAAACCTCACCATGATCAAAAATTCCTCTGATAGCACCAGTCTCTAAGCCATATGTTAATGAGGTGTGTTCTCCTGTTCCTTTTAGCACCTATTTCTGACACTGAAGTGAATGAGGAGAACACCACCCACATTCCTGATCCTTCTACCAATTGCTCTAGTTCTTTCAAATCCTTTTTGGTTGCTTTTGGGGTTCTCTCATCAATCTCTTCACTGACAGCCCACGTGAGCAGTAGTGGGTAATCATCAGAGAGCTGTATCAGACCAGAAGAGTGCTAAAATATGACTTTAGTGGCAAGTTCCTGTCTCTGAAGAAAAGCAGTCAATTCTTAATACAGCTAATTTCTCCTTGGATCTCCACAGACTCAGGGTGGAATGTGATGTTTGCTAGAACTCCCATGCAATTGCAGTTAAAATCTATTTTATATTTCTCTTTACTTTGCTCTGTTTTCTTCCAGTGTGCAAGGAGGAAGAGCCTATGCATCTGAGCCTTGGTGTTTCCATCCAGAACCTGGTAAAAGTTTATCGTGATGGCAGGAAAGTTGCGGTAGATGGTCTCACACTGAACTTCTACGAAGGACAAATCACCTCCTTTCTGGGACATAACGGAGCAGGGAAAACCACTACCATGTGAGAACAAAGCAATGTTTTAAGACAGTGGGGGAAGTGACTCTGAATACAGCAGTTCCTATCAATATTGGTAGAGGTGGCTTTACAATTGCAGTGTGCCAGCTGGTGCATGTTAGGGTGCTCCACTAAATTCCGTGGAGCTCTGCTGATTTACCCTAGAAGTGCATCTGCCTCAGAAGATGCACAGATGCAGGGCACTGAAACAAGAGTGAGTGTGCAGGCAACATTTTTTTAGTAATGCCATTTGTGATTTACCTGTATAAAGAATTGAGTTGGAACTGAAACAAAGAGAAGCTTCCATCAAGCAGAGCTGAGTGGGTGTGCTTTGATAATTATTAAAACTATTGGAGCTGATTTTCATGTTGTCCATTAGTGAGATTGTTCTAAGACTGCTTTGCTGATTTGGGGGTTCTCCAAGGCTTCCACCTGTCATCATTCATCAACTTTGGCACATGAGACAGCCATTTCCTAGTGGTGAAACCCACCTGTCTGCTGTGTTTATCCTTCAGGTCCATCCTGACTGGCTTGTTCCCCCCAACCTCAGGTACAGCTTTCATCCTGGGCAAAGATATCCGCTCTGAGCTCAGCACCATCAGGCAGAACCTGGGTGTCTGTCCACAACACAATGTGCTGTTTGACTTGTGAGTAGCATCTGGGAGATGCATGGCTAGTGTTATCATTATGACAATGAAGTTTTTTAGGAGACAATTGCATGCTTTCAGCTAGTACAGTTCTATCATTATGCATGTCTGTGGTTTGCAACAGCATGAGGGTGGAAGACTGGTGCAAGATCGTTCTATTCATTAACATGCCTCTTGAATTCTCAGCAAGAGTTAGCACTTTGCTCTTTCACATCTCTCTTAAAGAAATGTAGTGCATTAAACTTGACTAGGTCAAATGTCTCTCCAGATCTTAGCAATTTGAGATGCTTAGTGTACTCTGGCAAGCACTCTTGAGAGAGGATTATTTACATTGGTTTTGAATAGCCACACCCTGAAATATGGCCAAGTGTAGCACAGTCAGTCTGTATGTAGCTCCTTCCCAAAACCCTAACCTTAAAAGATGTTTTCTAGAGTAAACAAACCTGCATGCTCTAATGATAATCTAAGGATTGAATCCCAGCATGGTGGTCACATTATGTCCTGTACCCTAGGTTGACTGTGGAGGAGCACATCTGGTTCTATGCTCGGCTCAAAGGGCTGCCAGAAAAGAAGGTGAAAGAGGAAATGGAGCAGATGGCAATGGATGTTGGTTTGCCTCACAAACTGAAAGCTAGGACAAGCAAACTCTCTGGTACATTCAGCTGCTTTACATTTTTCATCTGCTTCTTCAGCCCCAGAAAAACTTTGAGTTTCACAGAGAAATTAAATCTAAAATTTAATTAAATATATTTAATTACATTTTGAATTAAATTAAATATAGACTCCAATTAAATATAGACTACCACACAATTAAGCACTTAACAAAATCAGTTGTTTATTAAGTATGCAATCAGTGTGTCTTAGTAAACTTACCAGCCTTACACTATCTTACACTACCTAAAGGCCATTACAAGTCATGCACTTTCTGTAAGTATTTTGTGCTTGTTTCCTGCATACATAGTCCAGCTACAGACGTGTGGTCTGTGTTCTCCAAATGCATACTAATGTGTTTGGGTTTTATAGGTTTAGGTGAGAGTCGCTCAAACCATAATTTCCAAGTCCCTTGCTGTTTGTAAATCCTTATGTGCATTTCTTACACTGATGTCTGCTTCTTGTTTTGGCTTCCTGGAGTGCCCTCTGATTCTGTTCAGGCATGTCAGGATTCCTGCATCAGTCTTTACCAGATGGCTGAGGTACTGAGACGCCTTTGTCTCTAACTCAGCTATCTGCAGAGACTGCACATTTGAGTTTAGGAAGGGAAAGCAAATGGCCACGAGTTGGTTTTACTACTGAAGAGTGTAATGTAATTCCTAGCACCTGTCTCTGGCACAGGTCCATGGGAAGGGTGGCTCTTGGGCACCTGTTTCTGCAGTCCTGTGCTCCAGATCCTCAAATATGGTTAGGCCTCCAAACTGGCGACTTGCTACTGCCAATATTAACGTGGTATAATTCACCTACAGAAAGGCTTGCAAGATATGATTTCCTGCAGTAGGAGAAGAGTTGAATTACACTGAGGGAAGTCGGTGTAGATGAATTATCCTGACCTGAAGATGGTGGGACCCTGAAGGCCTGAAACAGCAGCAGTGCTTGGTCTTATCACTAGGCAATCTGGAGAGAGATTTCATTACTCACTGTGTTGCAGCTAGTGCAATTCCCCTCATCTCCGCATAAGCCTGAATATCTTTCTTATTGTATGTGTCAGGTGGCATGCAGAGGAAGCTCTCAGTTGCCTTAGCCTTTGTTGGCGGCTCAAAGGTTGTCATTCTGGATGAGCCTACGGCTGGAGTGGATCCTTATTCTCGCAGAGGTATATGGGAGTTGCTCCTGAAGTATCGGCAAGGTAAATACTCTTTTTCTCTATTCCTAACAATTCTATAATGGAAAGCAAAAGAAAATCAATACAATTCATGTGTGTCCTCAGAAGAGCAATTTGATTTTGCAACTCTGGTTTTGCTTGTCTTGATGAAAGATCAAAAACATGCCAGACAAGAGTGTTCTCAACTTTGTTGTCCCATTCATCTCATGAACAAAGTTCCTCAGTGACTTGTGAAGGCAATAGAAGTCAGAATTTCACCAATGGGGTATAACAGTTACCCTGTTCTGCATTGTGTGATCAGCCTTGCTGACATGAAATTAACCCATCTTTGCTGATCATTACAAGGGCCTTCACAGAACTGGGGGACTAAAGACATGATAGCGGCTGTGAGCCTTGTCTGTACTGCTAACCTCATTAAAAGGAGACTGCCTTCACACTATCAACCTCCCATCCAACTTGGTGGCAAGACCCAGGTGATTGTGGCTTGGAACATGGGCATAGTTGTCTTAGCATCAATGTCTTTACTTGTTTTCTTCCAGGCCGCACTATCATTCTGTCCACACATCACATGGATGAGGCAGACATTCTAGGTGATCGGATTGCCATCATTTCTCATGGGAAGCTCTGCTGTGTTGGCTCTTCTCTCTTCCTGAAGAACCAGCTGGGAACAGGCTATTATCTGACTCTAGTCAAGAAGGATGTGGATTCCTCTCTGAGCTCCTGCCGGAACAGCAGCAGCACAGTGTCCTATCTGAAAAAGGTAAATTGACCTTTCCTGTTCATATTCATTCTTCCTTCATTAAACCTTAGGTTTGTGGGAAGCAGCAGCAAAGATTACACATGGTAGAGTGTCCCACAGAGAAGTCCCTTGTTACTTGTGTTTATAAGTACTGTGCCAGACCATGTCTGGTTAACTGTTGCATTGGCATGGCAAACTGTTGGCATATATGTATATCTGCATTATAGTTTCTTTTATTACTCGTTGTTCAAGCTGATGAAATTCACTAGATAAGTCTAACACCCACTTGTATAGCTGTGACCTCTTGTATTTCAAACCTTTGCAGTGGCATGCCACCATTATCTTCTGACTCCTCTATGGAGTATCCAGTATATTGCAGCACCTAACTGGGTTTACCTAGAGTACAGCATCTGATGGGCCCCTCCCTTTTTGTTTAAACAGCAGGAAACAATGGTTGTTTTCTCTTTGTGACCAGGATGACAGTGTCTCCCAGAGCAGCTCTGATGCTGGCCTTGGCAGTGACCATGAAAGTGACACGCTGACAATAGGTAAGGCTTAGAAAAGAATGTAAGATTCAGTCCCAGTGCTGACATAGCTCTATCTTTGACCTCCCTTAACCTGTGTCCCTGTATAGCTGCAGTCTTGGGTAGTGCTGTAGTGCTGGAAATTTTTCTTTGGTTATCCATTTTATGTTCAAACTATGTCCTGGAATTTGATAACCAAAGATTATATAGTTGCTTGGCCTGTTAGCAATATGTAATACTTGCTGATGAATTGTGCAGCAGTGAATTGCATAGCTGCCAGTAGCATGCCAAAGCTCTCAAAAATTCTGCATATAAAAACAATAGCCAATCTTGGGTCTAGACTTCTAAGATTGTGTTAAATATTGAAAGACTCCAGACTTTCCATGAAAACGAGCTGCTTTCCAGAGATGTTCCATTTTCTCTCCTTTACTTCCAGCAAGGTTTTTTAGACAGCTTTTCTTTCCACCTAATGAGCATCAACATAATGAGCATCTTTTCTTCTTGGTTCTTCTAGATGTTTCTGCAATTTCAAATCTCATTACAAAGCATGTTGCTGAGGCCAGGCTGGTGGAGGACATTGGCCATGAATTAACCTACGTCTTGCCCTACAAGGCTGCTAAGGAGGGAGCTTTTGTGGAGCTGTTCCATGAAATTGATGACCGTCTCTCTGATCTTGGCATTTCCAGCTATGGCATCTCTGAAACCACCCTGGAGGAGGTGAGTTGAAGGTTAAAATTTGCATTTACTAGGCAAAATGAATCATGGTAGAAATAAGACAAAGACTGGGTCTTGTCTCTTCTTGTAGACATTTATTATTGAACAAGCAGCATTGCATTCCCCTCCAAAATGGATTGTCTTCTGCCCTGTTTAAGTGTGTGGTCACTGAAGCCTTCATTAAAAGATGAAACACAGTATAAGCAAACACAGATGTATCCTTTGTACTCAGTTGCATTTCACTGAGATGTCACGTTGACCCCCAGTTCAGCGTCTAATGACTGTGTAAACATCTTGAGGCATTTTTAGGGGTGTTTTGTGCTGCCCTTAATGGAATAGCATACATTTCAGTAGCTTACACTGTACCTTACGAAACTACTGAGATGTATGCCCTCTACAGCGCTGTTTTTTGGGCTGCTCCTTGAGATGTTGTTCCAACTGACAAATCTCACTTTCCCCTGTCATGAATTTACTCTTGTTTTTGCAAACTTTTTTTAAATAACAGAAAGGGAAACTGAAATGGTAGCATTACACTTTTTTAGGTGAAGGCCTTGACTGCTAGCTGCATTTGGAAAATGTCTTTTATCTAGTTTAAGAGACAAATTCCACAAACGTACCTATTCAGGAATGAACAGAGAATGCTGTCAGACTGGGAAGAAGGTCTTTTGCCTACATCTTTCTCTGAGACATGCAGAAGACCTTATGAGAACTGATACTGAAAAGGGGAAATGACTGATGTGTGATTAGTCTGACTCCCAGAAGCTGAAGAGAAACCACAAACTGTGTTCTCTGTTCTCATGCTGTGTCTGTCAGTCTCGTACACTCTTATGGCATCATCTGCATCAGTCCTCTCAGTATTGGTCCTCTCCTAATTGTCACTGATACCATTGCTTTTCAGATCTTCCTGAAAGTGGCTGATGATAGTGGTGTGGATGCAGAAACCTCAGGTGAGTGTAGTTATCTCCTACAGTGTTGAAGGGGACTTCAGGGGGAGTACTGGTGTACCATTTTTTGATGTGTTTGTGCTAGTTAAACTCATGGTGGACCAAGCCCAGATATATCAGGGGTAAAATCTCAGAACAGGGCTTAGTTCCCAGAAAAGGGTTTCTTATGAATCTCAGATGAGGAGTGTTCTGGGACTCACCAGCGTTGGGCAGGTAGGTGATCTTAATTTATGGCAGCATGTCCAGTTATGTACAGTGACACATGGCTAATCATAGAATCATTAAGGTTAGAAGAGACCTCCAGGATCATCAAGTCCAACTGCCAACCCATTACCACCATGTGCCAAGTGCCAGATCTGCCCATGTTTTGAACACCTCCAGTAACTCCACCACTTACCTGGGCAGCCTGTTATAATAGCTGACCACTCTTTCAGTGAAGAAAGTTTTCCTGATGTCCAATCCAAGTGCATTCCCTCAGTGCAACTTATGGCCATTTCCTCTTGTCCTATCACGATCCTCTTGTCTCCCCTCAGCCTCCTTTTCTCTACTCTAAAGAACATAAGCATTATTTTTGATGCAGGCCAGGCTGACATTTGCTTTCTTGGCACACTGCTGGCTCATGTTCAGCTGGCTGTCAGTCAGCACCCCCAGGTCCTTTTCCACTGAGCAGTTCTCCAGCCACTCTTCCCTAAGCACACGTCTATGTGACTAAAGTGTATTATCAGACCCTCATTCAAACTGAACTGGAACTCTGCTGTGCTAATATTTTAAAGACATAAAAGAGCTTTATTTGTGTACTATGTATGCTTTTATATACTGTTACCTTCTACTGAATCAGTGGTAGCATATTTATTTTGTAGTGGTGAATATTTTCTAGTGTTTGAGTGTATTGTGGATTACTTGACTGACACTATTGTCTACTCTAAGGAACAAGAAAGTAGAGACCTGGCATTAGAGACCAAATGACTTTCTGAGAATATTCTGAGAATATGTCACTGCAGTAAGGATTTATGCTATCATTTGACAATAAACTGTGCTAACAAACTGTGAGAAATTCTTGAACAGGGAGAGCAGCCTGCCATTTTCATGGCTAAATGAATAAAAAAATATCCAGTGCACTGGACAAAGTTCAAGAACAGCACACAAAAAATGGTGCAAATAACATGTCACCCGTGCAGGGTGACAGTGTGGATTTTACTTTTACTACAATCAGCTTCTCACTTTGCAAACAGAAGACACATAAAATGAAAAAGATACACTTTAGTTTGTTGGGTTTTTTTATGAGACTAATTGGAGATAATTGAAGCAGTTCAGCTAGTCATAACTCTGTTATTTTCAGATGGGACATTGCCAGCCAGAAGGAACAGACGTGTATTTGGAGACAGACAAAGCTGCCTTCGTCCATTTACAGAAGATGATGCATTTGATCCTAATGATTCAGATATAGATCCAGGTATTGATGAGGCTGTTTGGTTTGGGTTTTTTTTGGACACTGACAACTACTGCATGTAATATGGGTAAGACTGCCAAAGGAATAGTGGTTTATTTGCCTTTAAGAACAGTGGGCAGTGCAGTATCCACAGCTTGCTAATCTTCCCATCAAAGCTCAGAGGGATAAGGGTGAAAACATGCTCATGTGAGTTTTGTTTGCTGCTCTGCTCACCACTCTTTTTAATTTCCATGAGTAAGAGTAGCTGCTTCAGCCATCACCCAGTGTCTCCAGCACAGAAGTACACAGAGAACAGCTCTTTGGGCTTTTGCATGAGGGTCTTTTCTTCTTGCTAGCAGAATCCAGAGAGACGGATCTTCTCAGTGGTGTGGATGGGAAAGGCTCCTACCAGATGAAGGGCTGGAAACTGACCCAGCAGCAGTTCATGGCTCTGTTGTGGAAGAGGCTGCTTATTGCCAAGAGAAGCCGGAAGGGCTTCTTTGCTCAGGTGAGAGCATCCAACATGTGCAGCATTCCTCAGCAGAGACAGCTCTAGACCAGACTTTGTATTCTGAGTTGAAAGTAAGAAGAAAACCTCAAAGGAATGCAGATAAATAGAAGTGGTCTTCATTGCATGTCTGAGCAAAAGAAGGCTTGTGTACATGAGTTACATTATATAACCTAGTGGTTATAGAATTATTGCTCAAGGATGCAACTCAGTTTTCAAATTTTAATTTGGTCTTGAGAACACCATTTGCAGGATGAGTCCTCTGCACCCCATTGAGTGCACTGATCAAATGCCAGAATAGGTGTTGTATTGGTGTCTAGTGAGACCTTGATGTAAATGGCAAGAAATCTTCCTGTGAAACTTTGGGAAAGTTTTGATCCATTAAGCAATTCACATGTATGTACGTCCTGATGCCTCTGGGAACATTAACTCTAAGGACTTACTTTTTTCTTACAATTTCAGATTGTGCTACCAGCTGTCTTTGTATGCATTGCTCTCATGTTCAGCCTTATCGTTCCTCCCTTTGGGAAGTATCCCAGCCTGGAATTGCAGCCCTGGATGTATGATGAGCAGTACACTTTTATTAGGTATGTTTGTTGTGGTCTAGAAATGCTGCTAAATCCTGCAGTTCTTTTCTCTGCAAAGGTGAGTTACTGAATTCCTTACCAGGTTGTTTAAATTTCTTTTCTTCACTTAACCTCAGAAGGGTATTTCAGTAGAGTCCTGGTATTTTCTTATGGCACCTTTAAATGCCATATCTAACCACTGGAAAGTCCATAGCCATTTCTGAATGGTGTTATGACTCTAGAAATACTATAAGTGTATGTTTTCTCCTAGACTAAGCATCCTTTAAAGGGGAATCTCCACCCATATTCTTTTTCTGAGTTTTTTTTCTGTGCTCTCTGCCTTGCTCTGCTTCTGCTTTGCTGTGTGCCTGTTACTGTGCTGACCTGGAAGTTTTTCTCTGCTGTTCCCACAGCAATGATGCTCCAGAAGATGCAGGCACTCAGAGGCTTTTGGATGCCCTTATCAATAAGCCTGGGTTTGGGACACGCTGTATGCAGGGACATTCCATCCCGTAAGTAGAACTCTGGGCTGGGAAGAGGAAGCCCAGCCATACTTTTTGTTCAACCAGTAGATTTAACCAGCCTTAGGAAATAAGTCATCATTGCTTATCATTTGGTCTTGAACATGGCAGAAGTCTAGGATATACTAGGTATATCTCTAGCCTGGAAAAATTTCAGTTCATGTTCTCAGGGTGATGGGAGCAATGTGTACTGGCAGCGATGGAAAGTAAGTTGTAGTCTGCAAAGCAGATGCAGGAGCTGAATTACTCCACCCATGATGCATAAAATGGAGGCTGCCCACTGATGCTGACTTGGAGGTGCCCCACAGGAAGAAATGTCATCCAAGAAATAACTGCCCTTGTCTTAGAATCTTGGAAGAAATCTGTAAGGATTATGGAATCCATCTCCCTGTTGCTTGCAGGACTATTTTACGGGGACCCTTTTTATGAGGGACTCCAGTGATGGAACAAGGGGGAAATTATTTCAAACTAAATGAGGGTAGATTCAGATTGGATCTTAGGAAGAAATTCCTCATTGTGAGGGTGGTGAGGTAGTGGAACAAGTTGTCTAGGAAAGTCGTGGATGTGCCCTTCCTGCAAGTGTTCAAGGCCAAGTTGAATGGGGCCCTTGGCAACCTGGTCAAGTGAGAGGTGTCACTTCCTGTTCTCTGATGTACTGTCCAACCTAATCCATTCAGTGTCTAAAACTAAACCATGTAACTAAAACCATTGTCCGGACACTCCTTGTATTCAGTACAGTGTTCGTGCTAGGACTGACTGAAATAAAGCACTTGTGTGTTGTGAAATGGATGAGAGGAAAGGATTATCCAGTGCTTTGCAGTCTTGCCCAACCTCAGTGTTTGGTACGGGGACCTGTTAGAAGCTGTAAATCCTTATTTGTTGCTCTGAGTTGTTTGTCACAGTAAAGTCAAGCTCCTTTGAAAAACAGCCTACCTCTTCTGGGGTCTGTGACCTCTGTTATTTAAATAACTTGTATGCAAAGACCATCATAGTTTTTTTAAAAACTGCATTTGCTTTGCCTCTTTCCTGGTGTAGAGACACTCCTTGTACTGTGGGGCAGAAGGAATGGACCACTGCTTCAGTCCCAGACTCAGTCATGGACATATTCTTGAAAGGCAATTGGAGCATGGAGAACCCTTCCCCATCTTGTGAGTGTAGCAATGAGAAGATCAAGAAGATGCTGCCCGTGTGCCCTCCTGGTGCAGGTGGGCTGCCACCCCCACAGGTAAGAAGTAGCTCAGTGAAACTGTGATGAAGGATGCTTCTAGAGAACAGAGTGTCTGTTCTCTAGGATGATTCTTGTGTGCAGCAATGCACACCATTTGTTTGTCTTATGTGTTTTCTGATGAACATTTGTCTGCGTTTTCTCTGGTGACACAAGCGCGAGCAAGACACTGCTGACATACTCCAGAATCTTACAGGCCGCAACATATCAGACTACCTAGTGAAGACCTATGTGCAGATCATTGGGAAGAGGTAGCTGTTGAACACACCCTCTCCCCTGCTCTCTCCCTTTGAAGTGCTGCTTGGCATGTATGGGATGCTGCACACATCAGGCAAATAGGCCTGGGCAACCCAAACCCACTGGGCAATAGTGATGCTATGGCAGCTCTGGTAGATGTGTGCTGGGCAAGTCTGTGCACCAATGCTAGGATTTACACTGAAGAGGGATGGTGGGGTGTATGCCAGATACGAGAGGCTATCATACTCTTTTTTTCCCTGGCCATGTGCCTGCAGCGCTGGTGGGTTTGTCTCTTCTGTTGTTCAATGGATTTTATACATAATGTTTCTTTCTGACTTTACAGCTTGAAGAATAAGATCTGGGTGAATGAGTTCAGGTGAGTTGCTGCCATTTCCCTGGCTTATATATGTCCTGTAAACTTGTGCATGGCCTTTAAGCACTGTAAAGCAGGACAGACTCAACCATCTTTGAAGTTTGTTTCATATGACTCTTAGCTTCCAGATGTTGAGGGATCATGTTTAAGGATAAACTGGGACAACCTCATAGCATATCACTGGAATGAATGAGTTGCTTATGTGGAGAGCAGTATATGCTTGGAAAGATTTGCAGGACTAGCCTACTGATACTCCATCCTGGGAGGTGCTATTCTTCCAAGCAAGGGACACAGCAAGATGTTCTGTTTTGCCTGTACTGGCAGCAGAGAGTAGCTGCACTTTTTAAATGGACTAGCATACTGAGCAAGCGTGAGTATTTAATCCCAGAAACAAGGAATAGGACACATCATGGCTGAGCAGCAGTGTAGGAAGATCTAAGTCTTCTCTGTAAGAGTGGCAACATTTACCTTAGATATATTGCAGGAAGAGAGACATCTGATAAGGGAAGAGGAGTGACATTTTCTGGAGCTCTTTCTGTCTGAACTTTAGGTATGGTGGTTTTTCCTTGGGAGCCAGCAGTTCACTCATGCTTCCTCCAAGCCATGAAGTCACTGATGCCATTAAACATGTGAAGAAAATCTTGGAGCTAGCACAGGTGAGCAGCTGTACCCCATAAACCCTAATGTCAGAGTTCTGTCACATGGGATTTGGCTTAGAAGACATAAGATTGGGAGTATGTGTGTATTAGTTGTGTCCAGCGATTTCACCCAATTGCCTCCGAGGTGGAATCTCCCATGGTGGTGTCTGGGAGCAGCAGAAGACTTGGGAGACCTAGCCTCAGCTGAGGCTTACACAGCCCACATTGCTGTGTGTTTGCCCTACTCCAGTTTCAAGCAAGTGGTGATTACAGACAACTCTGAGTGTTTTATGGTAGAACAGGTTGGGCTATCTCTGGGAACTGCTATCTCCTTCAAAGCCTCAGCTGTGGTCAATCTCTCACAGAGTTACAGAATCTCTTTAGTTGGAAAAAACTGTTAAGATTATCACATGTCATTTAAATATGTCGAGGGCTTGTGACTCCACCACTGCCCTGAGCAACCAGATTCTATACCAAACAACCCTGTCAGTGAAGAAATTCTAACATCTAGCCTTACCTTCTCTTGGTTTGCCATTACAGCCATTTCCTCTAGTCTTATTGCTTGCCACCAGGGAGAAGAGGCTCCTCCCCTCCCTCCAACCTCCTTTTGGGTAGTTGTAGGGAGCAATAAGGTCTCCTCGCAGCCTTTTTATCTCTAGCCTAAACAACCCCAGTTCCCCAAGCCACTTTGCACAGGACTTGTGCTCCAGCTCCTTTGTGAGCCTTGTGCCCTTCTGTGTACATGTCCCAGCACTACTATGTCCTTCACATAGTGAAGGGCACAGAACTGAAGACAGTCTGACATAGCTGAGAAGAGAATTTGGGCCACTACTTTCTTTCTGTGGGCTACTATGTCTCTGATGCTTATTGCTGGGAGAAAGGCAGCTCAGGACTGACCTCTTTATTGGTGGGACTGCAGAAAGGAAGGGCAGGAGGAAACTTGCAATTTCAACCATCTGACCACCTCTCTTTTGTCGGACACAAGATACATAATGGAAAGAAAACTGTCATAGTCATGAAAAACATAGTGTGATCGCTACTAGACTCCAGGACATGAGTAATAGTGCTCTGAGAGTGGGAATAACTGCCTTTTTGCTGTTTGCAGGGGAGTTCTGGAGATCGGTTTCTCAATAGCTTGTCAAGTTTCATGAAAGGTCTGGATACAAAGAACAACGTAAAGGTAAATTAATCACATTTCACTGCTGTGTCTGCTATTTGAAGCTCTGGTAACCTGGCACTATTTTTAGTTAGTGAAGTCCCTGCAGTTTGGACAACTGCCAATCAGAGTTCTCTGCATTTGCTTCACTAGCAAATGTTTGCTAACAGCCTGTATGCTTGGGCAGGGGTTGTCTCGAAAAATTATGTCTCCCTTGAAGTTCAGGCCTAAGGTCCAGAAAGAGTTCAGTATTGCATCAGTGGTAGCTTCTTGCTGCCTCTTTGTGGTTACTGATCAAACAGTATGTTCTGTCCTGGACCAAACTGTCTGGAAGGATGTAGAAAGAAATCAGTGGAGGAAGGAGCCTGTTACTTAGCTGATGTCTTGATGTCTTTTCTGATACAGGTGTGGTTCAACAACAAGGGGTGGCATGCCATTGCCTCCTTTCTGAATGTGATCAATAATGCCATCCTTCGGGCCAATTTGCAGCAGGGCAAAAATCCTAGTGCTTATGGGATCACTGCCTTCAACCACCCACTCAACCTTACCAAGCAACAGCTCTCTGAAGTGGCCCTGTAAGTTCTGGTCTGGACACAGGTTGATTTGGGCTCATTGGCTGCAGATTACTGGAAATAAGCACCACAGGACATTTTAGCATTCACTGGTGCTCCATGGCATTTAGTGTATTATGCTGAAATTACCAACCAGTATTAAAGTTATTGTGCAGTCCTTGAGATGCCAATAGGCTGTGTGTGCTCTCTTTGTCACATGGTTGGAGAAAAACTGTGGAGTTAAGACAGCCTGATGTGCTTATCCTACAGTCTTGAAAACAAGGGTTAGGGAGAAGTACTTTCTGCAGTGCCCTCCATGTCTTGCTTAATCTCAAAGGAGATAGCACCAGAATACAAACACTTTCTTCCTTTTGTTTTTTTGTGTCCAGAATGACCACCTCTGTGGATGTCCTTGTCTCCATCTGTGTGATCTTTGCCATGTCATTTGTTCCTGCCAGCTTTGTGGTCTTCCTTATCCAGGAACGTGTGAGCAAGGCTAAACACTTGCAATTCATCAGTGGTGTGAAGCCTGTGATCTACTGGCTAGCCAACTTTGTCTGGGATATGGTAAGGGCTCTGTGACTGTGCTAAACTGTCTTTCAGTTTGTGTTTGCGGAGTGCAAAGTACAGTTGGGTCCAGTGGGCTCCACATTAATTCAGTGAATAACAGCAGTGCTTATGACTTGTATGTTTACTCTTCTGTGGCAGTTCACCTCAATGGGGTAAGGAACATTGAACACAGGATGGGAAGGCAGCCATAAGGTCAATCACAGCATTTATTATGTCACTATAAAATACGTGCCCCAGAATTCCTGATTGTGTAGCTCCATGTTCTGCTCTGTTCAAAGTAGGTTTTTTCAACCTGTCATGTCCAGAACCTCTGAGAGTCTATTGACTACTTCTAAAGGGACTAAGAAATACAAATGACTATGTATACTACAGTGTAGTTAGCATCTGACACTCTTAAGAAGCTCCTGTTAGAAACAGCTTTGGGAACACTGAGTAATGTTGAAAACAATTGGTTCAGAGCAGAAAGGCAAGTTTGGTTTTTGTTTTTTTGTCATATCAAACATACCGAAATCTGTATTTTTCACCTTTCAGTGCAACTATATTGTTCCTGCCACATTGGTCATCATCATCTTCATCTGCTTCCAGCAGAAGTCCTATGTATCTTCCTCTAACTTGCCTGTGCTGGCTCTCCTTCTGTTTCTCTATGGGTAAGGGATTTCTTATTAAAAGTATAAAAGGAAAGGCTCTTAGGCTTGGATGGTATTTATTTGATGTTGCTGCATTTCCTCTTGCCAGGTGGTCCATCACACCTCTAATGTATCCAGCCTCCTTCGTGTTCAAAATCCCCAGTACAGCGTATGTTGTGCTGACCAGCGTGAACCTCTTCATTGGTATCAATGGTAGTGTGGCCACCTTTGTCCTGGAGCTCTTCACCAATAATGTATGTGTTTCCCCAGAAGCATTTCCCTGTCTTCTGCTGCTATGGTCTAGATTCATGTTTGTGCCATACTGCTTTTAGTAGCCAGTAGCCAGTTCTCAAGCATGTCTAACTCTGACCCACGCCTATTAGCTACTGCAGTAATTTAAACACAAGTTCTGATGAAAATGAGGGAAAGCCCTCTTTGGCAATGTTCACAGTGTAACTAAGATAGGAATGAGCTTCCTAAGATTATCTAGTCCAATATCTGAGCAGGGTCAGCTACAGCAGGTTGCTCAAGGTCATCAGAGTTTGAACATTTCCAGGGGTGGAGGCTCTGCAGTCTTTCTATGCAACCTCAAAGTGATTGAAAGGAGTAATCACCTTTCAATCACCTTAAAAGTGAAAAAAAATAAAATTACTTTGTTATGAACAAATGGGCAGTTTCTGTCTACTGCAGGTCATTTCAAGCACTCAGGTATTTAGTTACCCTCAGTTTTGCCTCCTGTGGCACATGTTTCTAACCACATCTCTTCAGTTTTTCTAAAACCAAACACCAGCAGGAGAAAGTACAAGTTCCTCTTGGGCCTGTATGAAACACAAGACGTCTTACTAGTCCCTGTTTGACCAACAGTGGTTGCATCTTGAGTGCTATGTTCAGTTTTGGGCACCTCAATACAAGAAAGACATTGAGGTGCTAGAGCGGGTCCAAAGAAGGGCAACAGGGCTGAAGGGTCTGGAGAACAAGCCTTATAAAGAGTAAGAGAACTAGGACTATTTTGTCTGAAGAAAAGGAGACTGAAGTGGAACCTTACAGCTCTCTATAGCTACCTGAAAGGAGATTGTTGAGAGGTTTATGTCAGACTGTCATCCCAAGTAACAAGTGACAAGAGGAAATGGCATCACGTCTAGCCAGGGGAAGTTCATGTTAGACATTAGGAAGAACTTAATTGAAAAGGTCATCAAGCATTGGAACAGACTGCCCAGAGAAGTAGTAGAATCTCCATCCCTAGCTGTGTTTAAAGGTAGTGTAGATATGTTGCTTAAGGACATGGTTTAGTGGTGAGCTTGGTACAGTTTGGTTAATGGTTGCCTGAAGGCAGAGCTTACAGAGAAAGCAGACAGACTAAACACCTTCTTTGCGTCCATCTGNCTACCTGAAAGGAGATTGTTGAGAGGTTTATGTCAGACTGTCATCCCAAGTAACAAGTGACAAGAGGAAATGGCATCACGTCTAGCCAGGGGAAGTTCATGTTAGACATTAGGAAGAACTTAATTGAAAAGGTCATCAAGCATTGGAACAGACTGCCCAGAGAAGTAGTAGAATCTCCATCCCTAGCTGTGTTTAAAGGTAGTGTAGATATGTTGCTTAAGGACATGGTTTAGTGGTGAGCTTGGTACAGTTTGGTTAATGGTTGCCTGAAGGCAGAGCTTACAGAGAAAGCAGACAGACTAAACACCTTCTTTGCGTCCATCTGTACTTCTGGGAGGTATCCTGATATCAAAGCCCAGACTGCTGAGGCTCCAGAGGAAGTCAAGGTAAAAGAGGAGCCTGCCTTGGTTGATGAGGACTGGGTTAGGGATGTGTTGAGCAAACTGAATGTACATAAATCCATGGGATGCACCCATGCCTGTTAAGGGAGACAGCAGAAGTCATTGCTAAGCCACTCTCCATCATCTTTTCTAAGTCATGGGGATAAGGAGAGGTGCCTAGAGGCTGGAGATTAGCAAATGTCACTCCAGTCTTCAAAAAAGGCTAAGAAGGAGGACCCAGGTAACTCTAGACTGGTCAGCATCACCTCCATCCCAGGAAAGGTGATGGAACAATTTGTCCCAGATGCTGCCTCTAGGCACATCAAGGACAAAAGAGGGTAATTAGGGACAGTCAGTATGGCTTCAGAAGGAGAAGTCATGCTTGACCAACCTGATAGCCTTTTCTGAGGGCATAACCAGGTGGATAGATGATGGCAGAGCAGTGAATGTGGTCTATCTTGACTTCAGTAAGGCATTTGACACAGGCTCACACAGCATCCTTGCTGTCAAACTGAGGCAGTGTGGGCTGGATGTTGGGTAGTGAGGTGGATTGTGAACTGGCTGCAGGATAGAAGCCAGAGAGTAGTGGTGAATGGTACAGAGTCTAGTTGGAGGCCTGTACCTAGTGGAGGCCTCAAGGATTAGTACTGGGACCAGTTCTCTTCAATCTATTCATTAATGACTTGGATGAGGGATTAGGGTGCACTGTCAGCAGGTTTGCTTGATGACACAAAGGTGGTTTGTGTTGCTGACACCCCAATGAGAGCTGAACAGGCTAGAGAGCTGGGCAGAGAGAAACTGAATGAGGTACAACAAGGGGAAATGTAGAGTCTTGCATCTGGGCAACAACAACCCAGGTAGGGGTTGGGGACTGAGCTGTTGGAGAGCAATGTAGGAGAAAGGGACCTGAGGGTCCTAGTGGAGATGGCTATGAGCCAGCAATGTGCTCTTGTGGCCAAGAGGACCAACAGCATTCTGGGGTGCATCAGAAGGGGGGTGGTTAGCAGATCAAGAGAAATTCTTCTCCCCCTCTACTCTACACTAGTGAGACTGCATCTGGAATGTCCAGTTCTGGGCCCCCCAGTTCAAGGACACAGAGCTGCTGGAGGGTATCCAGCATAGAGTAACGAAGATGATGAAGGAAGTAGAACAACTCCCTTATAAGGAACGGCTGAGGGAGCTGGGTCTCTTTAGCTTGGAGAAGAAGAGGCTGAGGGGTGACCTCATTAATGTTTATAAATATGTGAAGGGTGGGTGTCAGGAGGATGTCAGGCTCTTGTTAAGGTCATCTGGTGATAGGATAGAGGGGTAAGCTGGAACATAAGAGGTTCCATATAAATATCAGGAGGAACTTCTTTACAGTGAGAGTAACGGAACATTGGAATAGGTTGCCCAGGGGTGTTATGGACTCTCCTTCTCTGGAGTTGTTCAAGACCTGCCTGGATCTGTTCCTGTGCAACATAGTCTAGTTGATCCTGCTGCGACAGAGGGATTGGACTAGGTGATCTTTCAAAGTCCCTTCCGATCCCTATTGATTCTATGATTCTATGACCTTGAAGATCTTTTCTAACTGCAAAGATGCTAGGATTCCAAGTGTTTTTTGTGGGAAGATGTTGAAGTACCTGATGATTTTACCACTGCTTGTAAGCATTACAAGACAGTCCTTAAAGATAATCCCTTTTTGTGTCAGGGTCTGTTGTAGCTCAGTAAAAACATGCACATGCTTTGAAGAAAAGTGCCTGGCAGAACAGGAACCTCTGTGCAGGCTGCTCTCAGTCTAACCCATCGGCTGGACCAACTGGAAGACAGAGGCTTCAGTATGGGAAAGGGAGGGGCTACTCACAGGCACTGAGATAACTGGTCTGTGCAAGCACAACTTTCCTTCATTTCCTGTATCATTTACAGACACTCCCTCCCAAGTGTCTGGAGAAATCTCTCATTTGGTGCCTTTTGCTTATATTAATAGCATCATGTACAATGAAACTGTCCAGAGGAGTCATGGCACTGGTTCTTGGGAAAGCATATCTAATTCTTGAATTTTTATGGCGTGTTGGGGGAGGGAGGTGTCAGTCACAGTATTTGTCACACTTGGCAGGTGATGGCTACTTTTTCTGCTGAGGAGGCTCACTAGCACATGCTTTATTCTTAACAGAAGCTAAACAACATAAATGACATCCTGAAATCTGTCTTCCTCATCTTCCCTCACTTCTGCCTGGGGCGAGGACTCATTGATATGGTGAAAAACCAAGCAATGGCTGATGCTTTGGAGAGGTTTGGTAAGTAGAAATGTATATTAACAGGGACAGTGGCCTGAACTGAACAGGGAAAACTTATGTGCTCTGGATAAGCGCTCTTGCTTCCTTGACTTCCCGAGGAACTGAAAGTACTCAATTTTTAGCACATATCTGATAAAATCTAGCAAGTCTCCATAGGTGTCCTCTTTAGCTTGGTGCAATGCCTGGCAGATAGATTCCCAGAGTTAGGAATTGTTAGGGGCAAAAAAGAAAAATACATAAAGCCAACTGTAAGGAGAGGATCATCAGGCCAAGTGTAAGGTGTGGCTGAGATTCTGGAAAGCCTAAATATTTTTCTTTTAACATCCCTGAGCCGCAGTCATTCTGTGCTTCACTAATCTTTCAGGAAAGCAGATCAGCCTTTCTTTGGTAGACTGAGATCTCAGGGCCAAAATGATAGCTTTGCTACAGTAAGAAACATGCACGCAGCCACAACTTTCCCATTGTATGGTCTGTTTCCTACTTGTTCCCATTGGCTACTCTTCAGTTATCCTGATGCTCAACTTGGTGAACTCTACAGGAAGAAATGCTAGTCTGCTGACATTGTTCTAGAAAGGTGACTCTGCTCTTCATCTCATTTTGGCAGGAGAAAATCGCTTTGTGTCCCCTCTGTCATGGGACCTCGTAGGAAGGAACCTCTTTGCTATGGCTGTAGAGGGTGTTGTGTTCTTCCTTATCACAGTGCTCATCCAGTACAGGTTCTTTATCAAACCCAGGTAGGTTGCTTGACTTCTCCACTGCAGACAGGTGAAATGGTGTTCCCCATGAAGTGTAGACAATAATAACTATAGAGGTGTTGTCATCTTCTGCTAATGATTTATCATTTGTTTCTCTTCAGGCCTGTCTATGCTAAGCTTCCTCCTGTGAATGATGAAGATGAGGATGTAACCAGAGAGAGACAGAGGATAATTAGCGGAGGAGGACAGAGTGACATCTTGGAAATTAAGGAGCTAACCAAGGTGACAGAAATGTTACACCTTCCTAAGGCTTGTTAGCACAAAAACCATGCAGTTCACCAGAAGCCTCATTCAGATTAATTTAGTGTGACAAAACTCGAACATGCTTGGAGTGTTGAATAAATATGAACTATTGTTGTTCTCTTTGATGTTGTCCTTCTCATTCATTTTATCCTCATTTCAGATTTACAGAATGAAGCGAAAACCTGCAGTTGATAGGATCTGTGTTGGAATTCCCCCTGGAGAGGTAAGCTATCTGTCTATTTCATTGTTTTGCAATAGCAAACACTGCAGTATTTAAGCAGAACAGACAGCAAGAGTAGGGTTAGATCAAGAACAAATGATGCTTGGATTACATCAAAGGATATTGCTTGGAAGTTGAAGCCATTTCTGATTCTATGTATCTCTGCCTTTGAAGAAGAATTCTCAGTGTCCAGGACCAGAAGCCAGACACTGGTACTCCTCAAGGTTTAGCACAAATGTACTGTGCTGGCACTGCACTAAGGTGGCGCTGACACCACAGCACATTCATTTTCCCGGCCTAAAGACATATAGTCAGAATGAAAGTCAGTTTTTCTCTGAAAACCCACTGAAGGCTCTGCAGGATTCTCCAGTCCAGAGACTGATTCTTCCTTTGACTGTGCTGAGGATCAAGTTTGGTCCTTGCCATCTTGTCGGTGCTGAAAATAGTGTAGCTGAATCCTGTTCCCAAACACATGTGCTCATCTGCTCAGTTTTTATCCCCAGTGCTTTGGACTCCTGGGAGTAAATGGAGCTGGCAAGTCATCCACTTTTAAAATGCTGACTGGTGATACAGATGTGACTGGAGGAGAAGCTTTCCTCAAAGGAAACAGGTGAAAGACCATGCATCTTTCCTCTGCTTTGTGTCAAAACTTTGCTGCTGTCATCTCCAGCATTAACAAGTCTAAACTGTGCCCATCTTTTCCCTTTTTCACGTCATATCTTCCAGTCCTTTGCTAAATCTGGAAAGTACTTCATTGGCTTAGGAAAATTGACTTAGCCTGGTAGTTGGTCCTTCTTACACTTAACTAGTATATTCTGAAAGAAAGGGAAGCAGGGAAGGAAAAAAAGCAAAAAAGAATTTGGCCAAGCCTGACTTTTAGGATCCTGTATTTTGTTATTTCATTGATTCCAAAGCCACTGTTGCACTTTCCTTACCTGTAGTAGTAGCATGTGCTTGTGAAAGACTAGTAAAGAGGTTTTTTTCTCTTACAGTATATTGTCCAACATCCAAGAAGTCCATCAGAACATGGGCTACTGCCCACAGTTTGATGCTGTAAATGAGCTGCTGACAGGGAGAGAGCATTTGGAGTTCTTTGCACTCCTGAGAGGTGTTCCAGAGAAAGAAGTCTGCAAGGTAAACAAGGCACCATAGGACCCACATGAGTGGACAGCTGTTCCTATTTGCATTAGCAAGTCCCTGCAGCACATTCAATGCCACGACAAGAAGCTGTTACTGCTACTTTACGGTGAAATCTGCCCCCTTCCAGGGCAAACCAAAGTTGTTTTTTCAGTGCTGCCTAGGAAAATGCATTAAATGAAAAAGCAAATACTTCAGGTCCAGCATTCTTACAGTGGATGAACTGCTTCACTAAATGACATATTTAGAGTGTTGTGTAGCTGTAGAGGTGATGCACAACTTCACCTGCTGTTGTGAGTTAATTCATCAAAGTCCCAGAAATCAAGTGCTCAACAGCCTAACAGAATCCTGGTATTGTTGGCTGTTATGTCTTTCCAACTGATCATGCCGCACATTAAAGTACGGCTGTTTCAGCATTTAGACATGAGGTTACAATAACAGTCTTCAAGTAGTTAGTGGCAGCTGCCAGTACCATTACAACACACCTCAATGCTGTTTCCTTGAATTAACAGCTATTTTCACTGCAAGTGTCCTGAGTGCTGTAGTACAAGAACATCTGTAAGCATAAAGATGACATGTGTACTGAGTGTTTTGGATAGGGCCAGATCCTTCCCATCTGTCTGAAGCACCTCAGTGGGATTGCTGTGTGTGAGTGGTGGCCATGCCCCTGCTGCAAGCCCATAGTACTATGCCACTTCACCTTAGTGTCATGTTCAATGGAGAGTAAGCTGCAGCCATTTGATTTTCTGGCCTCTCAGGGGCTGGATTGCATATATCAATACCTGTTGGTAAAAAAGGCATTTTAAAACCTACATCCATGCCATGTTAGGTCCTCAGATGAGTGGCCTTTCTGAAAAAAATGTTTTTAAAGCCAAAGTTTATGAGAAAAATCTTGCTGTGTAGTTTCAGTGCTTGATTCAAGACAGTGTTGTACTGTTTGTTACAGGTTGGTGAGTGGGCAATTCGGAAACTGGGCCTTGTGAAATATGGAGAAAAATATGCTGGGA
Source organism: Upupa epops (assembly GCA_013397515.1). NCBI lineage: Eukaryota > Metazoa > Chordata > Aves > Bucerotiformes > Upupidae > Upupa > Upupa epops. The sequence continues at coordinate 50,252 of VZRI01001790.1, read as the reverse complement.
ATTACAGTGGAGGGAACAGGCGCAAGCTCTCCACGGCCATTGCCCTCATTGGAGGGCCACCTGTGGTGTTCCTGGTGAGTCTACAGTGTTTTCTTATTAGCATTTTCCTTGAAAAATGGAAAAATAAGGTTCAAAAGATTACTAGATTTGTTATGGCTGACTAAATACATCATTAGTTATTTAAATGTGAGCAAAAAGCACATGGAAATAATTATTCCCTATTTAAATATAGGTGCAAACTATAATGTGCTTCCAGGTTTCTGTTTCTGAAGAATCACAAGGGAAGTGAGGGTCTTGAACATGATGCCAGTTTGCCAGCTGTAAAGCATATTCACTGCCTTAGTACTGGTGCAAATGTTTCTATAGCTAACAAAAACGTAGCAGCCTCTCACAGAACACAGGCAGATCTTCCTGTGTGTGACAACCAGTCCTCTGTTTTTTAATATTCAAAGAAAATTGGAAAGAAAAATTTAGGACCTTTTAGATTAAAACTGAAGGCAAACTTCAGTATTGCTGGAGTTCATAGTGCAGGAGAAAGTAGTGTAGATCTTCATTTAAGCTAGCTAATTGTAACTTAGTTTAGAACTGGATACTTCAGAATGTTCTAATGACAGAATAAGTGCTTCCCTGTTCTGCAAAAGGTGTTTTTTAATTTAAAATTTTGAGCACATATGATTCTCCTATTTTGGAAAATAAGGCGAATTTGTTGATGTTCAATGTTTCTAGTATGCATAGTCAGAATTTTTTATATGTTTTGCAGGATGAGCCAACAACGGGGATGGATCCCAAAGCACGTCGTTTCTTGTGGAACTGTGCTCTGAGTGTAATCAAAGAGGGCAGATCAGTGGTGCTTACATCTCACAGGCAAGTAGCAGCCCTGGCATTTGAATCTAGCAGGGCTGGATGCTAAATCTGTTTGGCTGCTCTCCCCTTCACTGCTGCTTGCAGTGCTGATGAAGTTCCTTCTATCTACAGCATGGAAGAATGTGAAGCCCTGTGTACTCGAATGGCAATAATGGTCAATGGGCGCTTCAGGTGTCTGGGCAGCGTCCAGCATCTAAAGAACAAGTAGGTATTTTCTTTCACGTAAACCACAGTGTTGTCTGCATTGCTAAGGAAATACAGTCAGACTTAATTCCTCATGCAGCATTCTCATTGCTATTCTGCAGCTGAGAAATGCTGCTGGAATTCAAGATGCACTTCAATTTCAAAGGCACTTAAGTACTGTGCTGGCATTCTTCTTTATAGGTTTGGAGATGGTTACACCATAGTGGTGAGAATTGCAGGGGCAAACCCAGACCTGAAGCCTGTTGAGGAGTTCTTTGGTCATGCCTTCCCTGGAAGTGTCCTGAAAGAAAAGCATCGGAATATGCTGCAGTACCAGCTTCCCTCTTCACCTTCCTCCCTGGCCAGAATATTCAGCATTCTCTCTCAGAATAAAAAGAGACTCCACATAGAAGACTACTCCGTTTCTCAGACCACACTTGACCAAGTAAGTTTTCTGTGGCCTGACTGCCAAAAGCTTCTGTATACAGAGGTAGGAATAAACCCACTAATTAATTTGCCTATCTTCTAAGGGCATTTCAGCAGAATACTGAATGCCAGGACTAGTTCAGTGTATAAAATGCCCTAAATGAATGAAAATCTAAGGAGATGTGTGATGTGGCCTTTTTTCTTGTAGGTATTTGTAAATTTTGCTAAGGACCAAAGTGACGACGACCATACTAAAGACCTATCATTGCACAAAAACCAGACTGTGGTAGACATTGCAATCCTTAATTCCTTCCTGCAAGATGAAAAGATGAAAGAAAGTTGTGTGTGAGCCAATTTCAGCAAAGAAGTGATAAGCAGAATGCAAACTTCCTTTTCCTGAGATAGGATGCTCCCAAAGAAGAAGCTAGAGGAAGATAAACTGGACACTGATAACCATTCAATGCAATGCAATTCAATGCAATGAAAACAAAATTCCTTTACAGGGGCAGTGCCTCATGTAGTCGTCTTGTACTGTTCTCAAGTGAAAGACTTGAACTTAGCTTATTACCATATAACTCTGAAGCTGTGGTAAAGCACCCATCAGATGCTGTGGGCTTTCAACCATACTGTATGTTGTCCTGTACAGTATGTTTTAATAAGGGTTGCAAAGTAGTTCATTGAAGAAACATGGCCAGTGGTTATTTATAGATATTGTAGACATGCATGTTTTACTTCATAAGACATTCATGTCCAGAGTGAGAATTTCCTGGTGCTACATCCATTGCTGGCAATGAATGCACCATGAGAGTCAGTGGCAAGAAAAGTCACCACCAGTGCTGCGGCTTTAGGTTGTGAAAACTTTCTTGACCAGTGGCTTTTCCTAGAGTCATTTAGATCAGTTGGTGTCAGATCTGTTACAGATGGGATGGCAAGATCAAGCCATCTTATCCATCTCCATCAGTAAATGCTGAAATGCAGAAATGGAACCCTGCAAATGCACAGGATTGTCCCACCAGCATCACACTGGTAACTTGCTCTGACTAGGTTTTTGTGTAGTTAAGTACTCTCCTGCTCCTTTGAGGTACTGCAGTAGCCGCATGAACACCTAGTAGGAGGAAGCGGGTGAGAAGCAGATCTCACATTTGGACCACAGCAGCAAACTCAGTAGTTATACAAGCTGCTAATGCCAAGAGCAAATTCTAAGTCATGAGATGTCACTCAAAGATGTACTATCTGCTCTTTAACGCCTGCTTTGCACCAGAAAGGTACCATCATCTGAAGTTACTGCTTAGCACAAGCGTGTTGCCATTTCTGGCTTTGCCAGATAGAAATGAGATGTAGATTTTTTTTAAACAGTATTATTTATGACTTTAAGTAGGTAGCTAGCATAATTAGGGATTGAAAGTGCTTTCTGTTGATCTTTGTAGCCACTGTATTTCTTTGCATTATGCCTGCAATGCTATGCTCTTGTAGTATCCGTTCAGTGATAGCTACATTCATGATCTGACCAAGTTCCAGACTAGCAATCAGCTGCTACCTGCTATTACTTCAAGTTCTTCAAGTTCAATTTTCCTGTTTGGAATCTGGTATAACATTAGACTAATTTGTAGGTTTGTCCTTCTGTTGTGCAGTGTAGTTTCAGTCATTTTGTGATCCCTAACTGGAGAATACAGACTTATTATACATGTGACAAGCAGCTTCAGTAAATGTCCCCTTGAAGAACAAGACAGTTCAAAATTAGTATTATTGTAGTTACATCAGTCAGTAATTTTTAAACTTTTACAAAGCCAGGATAATACTAGAGATGTTATTATATAGTAAGAACAACCAGTTCTTATTCACATTGTATGGCAGTCATGGGAGAATGTGCTTTCATTAAATCACTTAAAGGCCCCTGTCTTGCTTTTACACTTGGAAAAAAAAAAGGTTAAATAATGTGGTTTGTACCCAACTGCAGTTCCTGCCTCTGCCTTAAATACCTGTAACAGGTTCTGCACTAGCTCTTGATGCTACTCCACCATGAATCAGTCATGCATCGTTTTCTTCTGAGTGCCAACAGCAGCCCAGGAAGCATGCCAGATGCGCCTAAAGAAGGTTGATGACATGTTTTTAGGTCTACTTGGTAACACTGGTCATTTGGCATTTTTAAAACACAAACAGTTAAATATTTACCACAAGTTTCCAGTCCCTGCTGTGCCCTGCCTTGGAATAAAGTAAGAGCTTATTACATGCTCTGCTGAAGTGCCTTTTTCATACTATTATTTTTTAATCTGTATAATGCATTGCTAAGGGGATTGAGAAAGGAGTGTAATGGGGATTGGTATACCTCACTTAAAACATGATTTATTATTACTCTTATGGCATGGTCACCCTACGGGGATGAGTTACAGGGTGATGAATACACCAGATTTCCAGGTGCAGAGGAATTATGAAACAGCTGAGCTACAACCATGACTAATCTGCAACAAGCTACAGGTATGTTACTGTTGAAACAAGTTGCATGTATTGAAGGCTTACCACTGCTAAAAATCACTATTACAAATAAGCATTAAGTCACTAAAATGAAGGGCTTGAGTGCTACACTGTACCAAACTAGTGCATGTAGAGCGAGTTTTAGGAGGATTCAGATTTGGTCCAGAAAGGGCTGTGGTTTGCTTTTTGAAACTGCTAGTGTAAATGATTAATTTACAACAGTTCCAACATAATACTCTTTTCTTAGCCCACCAAAAAGAAACGTTTTATTCTTAGTGCCCTGTGACTGTTGTGTTCAGAGTTTGCTGCAACAAAATGAACTATTCACAGCTCTGATCTTTGTGCTGAAAAAGACAACTCTCACATGAAGATGTGTCATGGAGTAAGTTCAGACAGCCACTAATTCACTCTCCTAAGTGTGTGTTGGGGAAAAATCATTCTGGAGTCACATACAGTATATGAACCACTCTTGATAATGAAACTGCACTGAGGCGTTAACTTATTTTAAACTTTATTGCTATTGACATGTTGCATCCCTCTTTGTAGTACATTTGTATTTCAGTAAGGAGTTCCCCATGGTTATATCACCACTTTGTGCTTATCCTTCCCCTCCTGAATTATAGTTGGTCCTTCATTCCAAGCACTTTATGCTATCTGTAATGGGATCTATTTTTGCACTGGAATATCTGTTAACTTTGCAAAAATCTAGAGAGATTTCACAACTGAAATTTCTAAGTTAAATCATTAAGTGGACATTTTCATTAAAAGAAAAAAATATATATATTTGTATTGCTAATAACTGTTATGTGACGTATTAAAAGGCACTCTAATTGCCTTGTATTAAGGAAAAAATAAAGCTGTTATGGCACCATTGGTCTTTAAAGTGTTATTTTTGCCTATGCTTTTTTGAGGAATGCTGTTAGAGGTTCTTGTTTTCCCTGGTTTTGTTTTGTTGTGAACTTTGGTGTATAACGTACAAGTTAAGTTTGAGCATCTCTATGGAGCAGAGACTATTCTCATGGAAGTGTAGAGGAATGACTTTTAAAACTTTAAAAATACAAGTGCTTATTTAATTCGCAAAAATATGTAAGGAGAAAGGTTTTCAGCAAGTCCTGAAAAAAGTGGCTGGTGTATCTGTCAAATCCCGTTTTGACAGCTAACAAATTTATCTGGACATTTAAATCCCAAGTAGGTTCCTGCCTCTGAATATTTACATGCAGCTGTTCAGCCTGGAGGAAGAAGAGGCTGAGACCTCACTGATCTCTACAATTACCTGAAAGGAGGTTGGGGTGAGGCAGGTGTCAGCCTCTTTTCAGTAGTGACTAACAATAGGACAAGATGAAATGGGGTCATATAGGGAACATTCAAATTAGGTAGGTATTAGGAAAAAATGTTTCAAAAGCATTGGAACAGGCTGCCCAGGGATCTGATTGAGGCATTGTCCCTGGAGGCATTCAAGAAATGGGTAGACAGTGTTTCAGGAGATGGGTTAGTGGTTGTGGGACATATGGTTGGATTTGATGACCTTGGAGATCTTTTCAAACCTTGATGATTCTCATTTCAGAGACATGGCAAGTTGCAACTATTGGTAATTGTTCTTCCTCTTTGCTAGAGGAACCCTACACACCTCTTTAAACTGGTAAATCATAATGTTACATTTCAGTATAGCTCTAAAATATCCTTAGCTATGATACCAAATTAAAGGGAGACCACTCAAGTTGATAGTAGGTTGATTTTGAACAACAGTTTACAAATCAAACTAGATTTAAGGTCTGATTGCTGAAAGGTAAACTCACATTTAAATTTTGCCTGTTACTGCCCACAGTCTTACTGTCAACTAGTTATGTTCCAGAACCCAGAAAATTCCTGAAGGCACTCAGAAAATTCATCCTGACACAAGAAGGCAAGTAAAATATCCTGGGATTTCTTTTTTGATGTAGTACCCAGTTGGTGCTTTGGGTAATGTGCTTCAAGTTATGTGCTTCTTTTTATCCACCTCGTATCAGAAAAATACCCAACATGGAATAAAGTACACCTCTAACATCCTCTGTATTATTCACTTTCAATGCTGATGACAAGAAAAAGTTTTACTAAAAAACCCCCACTTTTTTATTCCAGTAAACAAAACAATGTATTTTTTACATTCGCTATTAATTCCATCCTGTTTTTTCAGTCTGTTTCAATTACTTGAAATTGAGTTGACTACCACAAGGCAGTTAACAGGGCGGTGTACAATAGAAGACCATGGTCACTGAAATAGTGCTTGTTAAACCCTGAGAATGTTAGACAGCCTTGTTGGATGAGGAGAGTATGAAGACGAGTATACAAGCTGCAACCAGGAAGATTAATTACAGTAGCTGGATTCCATCTACCTATCTTGGACATAAGCGTAATTGTCTACAGTTGTCTTCCAGTGCTTTCCATTATGCACTTCACAGAAGCAATAATCATTGTGAGGCAGACTGTACAAAGATATGTAAGTAGAGAAGTTAAACCAATTGCTCAGCATAAGTGGCTTTTAAAAGTCTGGCAAAAAGTATTTCAAAGAATGTAAGAACTTGTAGATCAGCTGAGTTTTGACTGTACAGATGAACAAGAAGGATTAATCAATTTCAGCACCCTGAACAGATATTAGAATAACTAAGGCAAAGCATTATGTGTATAATCCCCAGTTTTGAGGAGATGTTCACTGGAATAAAACAGGGCTGAATTGATACAGTGAATAGATTCTCATCTCATGGCAGAGTTCACTAGCTACCTGAGCAGCTGCACTGCAGCACCTCCTGGGTGCAATTTCAACTACAGATAGAATTATCAAAAACCATCCTGATGAGAAGTCTGATTAAAACATAACTGGTGAACAGATACATGGGGGCATTCCTTCTTAAACCAGTATGTGATAACCAAACGTGATAATTACAGCAGTCACTAAGGTACATTATCAAAATTAGATCAGCTCTGGCTTGGAACACTGGAAAAAAGCACTTATGTATCAAACCTGCTATGCAGGATAGTATTAATAACAGAGGTATTAAAATAAAAGATAAAGTATAGTTAATGCCATAAATTATAATGTTGGGTTTTTTTTGAATGACTATTGCCATAAATTTCAGTTTAGCAGTTGCTTTCAGGCTGCAAACTTTTACTGATTTACATTGCTAGTGATCAGTACTTCACATCTGTTTATTGTAAACTGAAGACAGTCCAGTTCATGAGGGCATGACGATCCAGGTAATGGCACTTGCTGGTAGTACTTTCATCTTGTCCTTTCTGCCATCAATCATATTCTTTAGGTTACTTCAGTGGTGAGCATTCTACAGGAATCAGGAGCATACTTTGCTGTGACTCCAAGAATCTGACACTTTCACGAACTGAAATTAAATGCATATTTGATTAAGCCAATGAGAAATACTACTTTTCTCAGCATCCATGCAAGTAACACTGGTGAGCTGTCTAGATCCATCATCTCTTACCTGCTGCTACTACTCTGGCATCTTCATGGGCGCTGTGCCTTCCTGCTGCCCGGTGATCTGGGCTCTCATTCCACCACATCACATGGACTAAGAAAGTACAAATAAAGTCAGCTGAGTATTGTTATACTACAATGCAACATGTTCTGTAAGTCCTAGCTGTCTTCTTGCCTTGCAGCTGGCAAAAACAAGTGGTGTGATGATCCTTTGCTGAGCCTTTGAAAGGCTTGACTCTTAAATATCAGATCTGAGAATCTTATAAAATAGCAGCACCTGGCTTAAACCTATAATCCAACACACAAAGTTAGATTCAAGAACTGCTTACATGACCTTTTTAACCCACTAACATTTTCATCAAACTGGCAAATCCTGACCCAGGACAAGGGCTTGCCCCTCTCCCTCCATCCCTTCCCACACAAAAGTGTGTATTTGAACAGTACCTGTGTTAAGTAAACCATACTCTGTGTGGAAAACACCAATCAGCTTGGTGTAGCCTGTACTGATATGGGCATTGATTGCGGTTTGAAATGCTTCACCCCACAATGCTGGCCCACCAGGTTTCATCTGGAAAGTAACCCATTCATACACTCCTGGAAGACAAGGCAAAGATGACCTCAAAGAAGGAAGTAACAAATTAATATGGTTCTCAGTGTGTGCTGGCCATGACATTTTATTGTGAAACTAGTACTATAATTCCCTTCTGTTTGGGGTCAGCAGAAAATAAAACTGACCTTACACCTCAGCATGCACATCATCTCACATCTTCAGGGCTTCACAAAAGCACAGGCAAGCAGTTTGCTAACTGGGGTGAGTTCAAGTATAAATCTAAGTACGAGGGCTCTAAGGTAAAGGCGGCTTCACATAAAGTACAGCTTTGTAATTTTCAGTGTTGCTCAGAAATTAGTGGGAGATTAAGACCACTTTGCAGAAATCACAAAACTTCATACATGTTTGCAGGATCTAGATCTGAGTGAACAATAGAAAGTGTTTTTTTCTAGGACCAGCAATATCTACTGGCACTGAAGTGGTTCATGACATTTGGCAATTGCTCACAGCAAGATCTACAGGCTTAACCAGCAGACTAGGACTAGTACAGTCAGACATACAATTTCCACCGATTGTACACAAATGGCATGATTTGACAAAAAACTCTGGCCTTGCTACAAGACGCCTTATCTGTTGCCTTTCTATTGAGTTACTTACTCTAGATCACAACTGCTGACACTGTAATAGGAAGCTAGACACTAGTCATATGGCAATGTATGTCTGGTCTCATTATCCAGCAACAGGCCCAAGATAAAGTACAACATGGAAGAAGTGTTTGAAGAGTCAGCTCCACAGTTTTAAGAAAAAACCTTGCTGATTTCAACTTCAATTGCAACAGCACAAAATTCAGCATCACAGGGAAATACAGAACAAAGATGACTGTACATATGCACATGCTGAGAGCCTAAAGCAAGGACTTTGTAATGTCACTCCATGCAACAAAGTCTGCAAATGCTGATAAATTAGGGAATGGTCCATACTATGAATACCACAATTGCTACAGAGAAAATTTAGGGACAGGACCTAATCTGTGATTGTTACAAAGTATGTCTGACTTACATGTATCTCTTAAATAAGGGAATTTTTTCATTTTTCTGAAAACTATTATGCAAAAACAGCAGTGACATTAAAGCAAACTGAAAAAGAACAGAATGAGATGTCCTCAAGTTGTGCCAGGGAGATTTAGATTACACATTAGAAAAAATTTCTTCACTTAAAGAGTGGTCAGGGATTGGAACAGGCTGTTCAAGGGGGTGCTGGAGTTGCCATGCCTGGAGTGTTCAAAAAACTTGTAGATGTGGCATTAGAAAACACATTTTCTAAATCTTGAGGATTCTATGATATCTCCACCACAGACAAAAAAACGCTATGAAAGAGGCCAAATATTATTTTTATTGTCTTTAGGAAATGCCCTCTCACTGATGGCTAGACAGAGCAAGTCCGGAATGACTGCTCTGACCACTGCTTCTCTATGTTCATATAGGCAACTCACACTCCTCCTGACAACCGTAATGATCAGGGATCTAGTCAGTTACTTATGTCACTGTAAAATCCTTAAAAATTCCATGCCTTATCTGTGTTATGTTGCCTTTTTCACACAGATGCACGTATGTGTACTTATTACATAAGGACCACAAACCATGTAATACCTGGTTTAAACTGTAACCACTTTTTGTTAGTCTGTCAGCATTAGTAACTTGAATCAACAGAAGAGAAGCTAAGCTCACCTCCTTCTTTTGGAGGCTTCCCAAGTTGACACCAGGGTACCAGATAAGCAATCTCATTGTGCTGCTTCTCTATCAGGGGGAGAACAGGGGAGAGGAATTTTCCTTGCCAGTCTTTATCATTGGCTAGTGCATGCCGGACTGCTTTTCTGTGGGCAAAACTATCTGTAAGAAGGAGTTACAAAAGAAAACCATTAAAAACCACACTTAATGTCACACCATTAATATGTACAATTACGAGTAGGCAAGTTGACTTACCAAACTTCAAAACTAGTATTTTTAAACAGTATATTAGCTCAAAAAGAAATAAAAATGGTTACTTTCCCTTAAATTCTGCAAAAATCTTTGCATTAGCTCTCGGACTTAAATGGTTCCAGGACAAATCAAATTTTCCAAGAGTGTTCATAACAAGGTTAAAATATGTTAAGCTGTGTTACTGTAAAGAAAAGTGCATATATGGCATCCACGGATAATGGACATTACAACAGCTATCAAGGATAAGGTGGCTCAGAGAAAGCTCAGTGGTTAAGGAAGAGAAATGAAAATTCAGAAGACATGTTAGCTTATCAAAAGAAAATTAAAAAAAGTATTAGTTTTGGCTTATATGAAGTGACATTACAAAAAAGCATAGAAGCAATGTTTGTTTGCTCAGTTACAAAAATTAATCAAATGCAGTCAATCTAAAGCTTTGTTTTTTATTCTTAATTAAATTCAAATCCACTGAATTAAGAGTGCTATATTTCAACTGGTTCCTTATGTGACTGTAGCTTTTCTTACCAGCCCTTTCCAGGTCAGCATCAACCCAAACAACATAAAGAGTTAATTATACTGCAAGAAGCCTGTTGCTGCCAGGGCTGATACAGCAATGAATTGCTTCTGTTCTTGGGAAGTCAAAGATGAAGTGGCTTCCCATCACACCACAGTCCAGCTGCAAGAGCTTAAACATGCACATTATGTGCTCTTTGTTTTAGGGATGTGCTGAACTAAAATTTGAGAATACATATCTGTACACACAAACATACAAATGTACAATGTAGATTGTCTGCATTTTTTTTCCAACCACAGATGTCTCAATTTTTTTCCATCAGTTTTGAATTTCTGAAGACACTGTGGTCCAGGAACTGGCCCTAACTTGTACACATATATCATGAACAAAGAAGTTTGCCACAGTTCCTCTTTCTTAACTGTTCTCAGCAGTTTAAAAACAATTGTCTCTCCCTCATGCCATCATATCAAAATTGTCCTGACAGGCTTTGCAGCATTCTTTTCAGTAATCAGTACAGTAACAACTATATTTTTGAGGACACTTTCCTACATAAGGGAAACAAACAAACAAAAAAAAGCCAAGTAAACATTCTCCTTATCTTCTTGCCTAGGAGACAGGGAATGCAAACAGAGTAGAGAAGGAAACAGATGTTGACCATACCATACTTCCAAATGTGGACCACCTTATTCATCACTCCTAACTCTGCAGACCAGAATCCCACCAGCTCTGAGTGAGCTGTGCGAAGGTGAAAGTGCTTGCTGACCATTTCCAAAAATTCCTTCATTCTCGATGGCTTTATATCATATGTGCGAATTTCATAGAAAATGCTATTGCTTTGCCTGGGTCCTGTAGCAAGAGATGCAAGTACCTGAAAGAAAATATTAAGACATGCCAGAAAACCATTTTCTGTAATTTCTAAGCCTTTTATTTCAAAGAGTGAGATGCTATAGGCTTTTTTACTGGGGCTGGGAGAGGGGTGTTCTTTGTGATCTCCATTACAAAAGTACTTTGTGACAATTTTTCTTTGGACACAGTCACCATGATATTATTTGTTGCAACTCCTTTTGGCAGTGCAACAGATCGTAACATCCTTTTCGCTTGTTGTGCTCAATTGTTTAATTATTAGCTTGTATAAAGCAGGATTTTCCGTTTCTCACACACCATCCTCAGGAAGCCAGCAGCAGGACACAAAAACTCAGTGCAACTAAAAGACTGTTCGCTAAATACATTATTCAAAGGCGAGTTTGTCGATGCCACCAAAGCGGAGTCAGAAACACCCGCTTGTACTGCCCTTACCCAGCCAACTACCACCAACTACTGTAACCTGCTCCCTAGTTAGAACCTATTAGTAAATTGCATGTTGTTGGCAAAACAAAAACCATGCCAGCACCTGGGGAAAGACTGATTCCTTCCAGCACTAGACTACTGAATTCTGCATTCTTGTCCTTCATGGCTGGTTCAAACAGGCTGGTCAACAACAGGCTATCTATTCATAGAACACAGGTGCCCCAGAGCACGCACGCTTTTCCCACTGCCTCAGCAACCTGGGTCGTGCTACTCGCCTCTCAAATAAAACTAGAAAGACTGAGGCCAAACCTTTGGCTTCGGCCTGTATTCGCATAGAGGTAGATTTCGGACGCGTTTTCTTGCAGTTTAAACAGCACAACACTGACCAAAGGCCAAGACCAAAGGTCTCATTTCCTAGCAACCCTTCGGAGCGCCCGTGATGAGTCCTTCAGCATCACGGCTTCCTTCAACAGTTGTAGTTTCTAAACTTCCCCGCCGAAAGCTCAACACACAGCAACCCGGGCCCAGCGTCCGCACAGTAGCCGCTGTTGTGTGCAAAGCCAGAGCCAGGTAGCGACAGACTCCACTCCACCAGGCATCGCCCGCCCGCCCCCACCCATCTCTGCTCACAACCCGCCACCGCCACCTCCCGCCAGCATCAGCGGCCCTTGCCCCACTGCTCCTCCCTCGGCGAGCGCCCGTTACCTGTGCGCGGGTGA
>VZRI01001790.1:18819-37679 GCA_013397515.1 Upupa epops | reverse complement strand
CTGTGCGCGGGTGAGGCGGGTGGCCGCGCCGAGGGGGCGGCGGAGGGTCGCCAGCAGCAGCATGGCGGGCGGCAAACGCTGCGACTCCCCACGATTCTGTCAGCGGGAGAGTAGGTGGGTCGGGAGGACGGCCCTGGGGCGTGGCGGCCGCTGCGGCGGCCTCTGCGTCCGGCACCGATTCGTGTGTTTGCCGCGAACGTGAACCGCCTTAAACAGTGTTGAAACTCTGTCGTCTTCGTTCTGCTGAAGCGGGACTGAAGGAGGGATGTATGACATGAACGGATGGATGTCATGCACAGGGCTGAGAAGAAATGCTTGTTGAAGTTACCAGGCTCCAGTGCCTTAAATGTGGTATCACTGGGACTGAATGCTGAGTGCAACAAAAATTACCCCAATTGCCTGGGGACATCAGCAATTATAAGTATTCCGCAGGTTGTCCTGGAGCAAATCACCTCATCACCTCCCCTCCAGCATTGGAGGGATTTCAAACTTCACATTACATGGATTTTCCACCCACAGCCCTCCTCCCAGAGAAGGGCCTGTAGCTTTTTGACTTTATGTTCTGCTACTGAATCCAAGCTTTGTGTCAGGGGTGGGAGCACTGTGCCAAGTACCATCACCCTGTCATGACTGTACACCCAACTGCATAGCTGGGCACACTTGCTGGGGAGTGAGCAGTCTCAGTGTACATCATTATGCACTAGGGTAAGGCAATTCCACTAACAGGGTAACCAAAAAAGTCTTTTAGGCCAACACGTGGTAACTGCTTGTCCCCTGGACTGGTAGCAGATGCAACAGGGGTCATGGGGTGCAGCACTCATGGGTGGCAGATCTAAACAAGCTTTAAACATCTGGTTCACTTGCTGGTCAAGCTCTGATTCATTGTGAACAGGGTCAAGAGTAAGGGAAACTAAATCACCACAGGTATAAGAGCCCTCCCTAGGAAGTTCAGAAACCCATAAACATAGCAAACAGGTAGTGGCACTGCAGTTAGAGTGGGCAGGGCAAATGGGAAGGGTGCAGTCCATTTCCTGGCTCAAGTGGCAAATTTAGGTATAGGTCACCACCACTCTTCCAGTAAACCTGACTATGGTCTCCACTCAGCCAAAAGCTGCTATGAGAAGGAACATGGCAACCCAAAGGAGGTCCCACATAAACATACAGTTGTCTGGGTTTCCAGTTCCAGAAAGTGTCAGAACCTCTCACTTGTATTGAAGGGCCGCAGTGACAACATCTTGCTTGCAGTGCAAGCGAATGAATTATCTGCTTTGTACTGTGGTGGAGCTGAAAGAGGAGGTAGAGAAGCTGAGGAGCAACAAGTGTGAAAGGGTGACAGAATGGTGGAGCCACATACTACCATCCCTGAGGCAGTGCATGGAGGCTTCAGAAGAAGCTGAGGATCTCCAGTGCTCTTGCCACCAGGCAGCAGGAGGGGATGTAGGTGTTGTCAGAGAATGGAAACCAGGCCCTGCTTGAGGCAGCAGGCGAACAACCTTCACCTTCCTGATTGTCCTTATATAACAGGCATGGGACTCTGGAACTTGAGAGTTAGGCTACAGAGAATATACACAGAGGTTCACCCAGGGGATTGCCAAGGGAAAGTCAGTCAGGTCCATACATTAAGGCTGCTGCTGTTACAAAAAAAAAAAAAAAAAAAAGAACATGGTGGAGGGGAGTCCCTNNNNAGACTGTGGTAGGTGACTCCCTACTAGGGGGAACAAAGAGGCCAGTATGTTGGCCAGACCATCTCACATGGAAGTCTGCTGCCTCCGTGGGGCCTGGGTTAAGGATGTTACAAGGAAGATCCCCAGTCTGGTGTGGCCCTCTGATTATTAACCGCTACTGCTTTTGCAGATTGTCAGTGGTGAGATTGATGAGTGGCAAGTGTTTATCCCAAGATGAAATTAACCACTTACTTCAGTTAATGTGCAAATGGGCTTAAATAAACATTTAAAAAGTGGTTTGACTTTTCACGTATAAAATGCAGGCAAAACCAAAAGTAACTTGATTCTAGGAAACGCAAGACACTTTCCATTCACCCCACATAAAAATCTCAAAGAATTCATCCCACTTAGATGCTCCACACAAAGATGTACAGAGATTAATCACACGTTCTTACTTAACTGGGCCAAACTGTGATTTCCAAACCCTCAAATGTTATTGCACCTCAAGGAAACATGGAGTCCTTTCAGTCCATGTACATGTCCCTCAACATCAGTGGGCATTTTAAAGTCCAGTTCTCTCTTCCTTGTGCTTCCTAGCTAGTCCTCCATTTCCAGAATTCTGATTCCTATGGCCACAAATGAGGGAAGAGCTCTCTCCATTTCAGCAAACAATGCAATGCAGATGAAACCTTCCTTCCTATGATCCTTGAGGTACCACTCTCTCTCTCTCTGTTCCCCATGTTCCCATGGCAAGATGGCTGCCACATTCAGCAGAGCAATACATGTTCTCTGTGAATGACAGACAAAAGGTGCAGTGGAGGAGAAGGAGTAGCCAGAAACCCCAAACTATAAGCTCCAAGACCTTTGTTTCTGCTTGCACAGCTGCAAAAATTCAGCTTGAAATTGCAAGTTGAAACACAACAAGTTGCCACAGCAACTTCTAATGCCTCAGGCAAGAAATCTAGAAATTCAAACTACAACAGTAAGAGAGTCCCAAAAGCAAACAGAAAGGATTTCAAGGCACTAGGGCAATTGGAAGAAGGATCAGGAGCACAGGTGCTGTTTTCCTCATTCCCTCCAATGGCAGGGAAAAATATGAGAGGAACAGGAGAGCAAACCTCATTAACACAAGGCTTAAAGGCTTGTGGAATTTCAGGTTCTTTGATCATGGGCACCAGGCTTGCTGGCACCTGAAGAAATTCAGTCCTCTCAAAGGGGAAAAAGGATTCTAGCTCATGAACTGGTAGGGGTCACTGAGAGAACTTTAAACTAGGCTTGAAATGGGAAGGAGATACAACTGAGCTCTCTGGAGAATGCTGTGGGGATTGTGTGCCATTGTTTGGGGCGAGGCCAGAGGTGCAGCTCAGCTGTGTTAGCATTTGTGTTTGTAACAGAGAAATAAACAGAGGGAGTGTAGCTCTCCATGTCAAGGACCAACTGGGTGCATGGAACTCCATCTGGGGATGAACAAATAACTGACAGAGAGTTTATGAATCAGGGTAAAAGGGCGGGGGGAGTGCAGGGGAGCTGGGCAGTTGACATTATAGTGGGAGTCTGCTATAGGGTGTCTGACCAAGAAGACCAAGTAGATGAGGCCCTTTTATAGACAGATAGGACTGCCTTCACATTCATGACCCTTGGTTCTAGTGCAGGACTTCAACCACTCTGACATCTACTGGAAGACCAATAGTGCAGAGCATAATCAATCCAGGAGATTTGTGCAGTGCACTGAAGATAATTTCCTCCTCCAAGTGGTAATGCAGCCAATAAGAACAGGTGCAATGCTAGACCTTTTTCTAGCCAACAAGGAGGGTCTGGAGGAGAATGTGAAACTCAAGGGAAGCCACGGCTGCAGTGATGATGAGATGGTGGAATTCACTGTCCTTAGGGTAGCAAGAAGAGTACCCAAGCAATCTTATTACCCTGGCATTCAAGATAGTGAAATGTGGCTTCTTTCAGGGACCTCCTTGGTACAGTGCAATGGCATAGTCCCAGACAGACTCATAGCTCAATAAAGCTGGTTAACATTCAAAGACCATCTCCTCCTCCAAGCTCAAGAACACCATATCAAAAAGGAAGTCAGGCAGAAATGCCAGGCCTGCATGGAAGAAGAATGAACTACTGGACAAGCATAGACACAAGAAGGAGTCCTACAGAAGGGGGAAGTGAAGACAAGTGGCCTGGGAGAAAAAAGAATAATTCTCCATGCAGCAGAGGGTCAGGGTACGGAAGCCAAAGACCAGATAGAATTAAATATGCCCATTGAGATCAAAAGCAACTAGAGAAGCTTCTATAAGTGTATCAGTGAGAAAAGGAAAATTAGGGAAAATGTAGGCCTCCTCTGGAGGGAAATAGGTGACCTGGTTAGGCAGAATATGGAGACATCTGAGGTGCTCAGTAATTTTTTTGCCAGAAAACTCTCAAACCACACCACCCAGAAGACTGCAACTGGGAGAAGGAAGCACCACCAGGAGTAGGGGCAGATCCAGTTCATGACTTGTGTAAAAGCCCTGATGATTCATATGTCCATGGGACCTGATGACAGTTCACCCATAGGTCCTGAGGGAAGTGGTGGACCATGTTGCTAGACCATCATCCATCATGTTTGAGAAATCATGGCAGTCTGGTGATGTTGTCACCTGCTGGAATAAGGGAAACAGCCTCCACTTTAAAAAAGTGGGCCAGTCAGCCTCATCTGTGTTCTGGCAAGATCATGGGGCAAATCTTCCTAGAAGCTATGCTGAAACACATGAAATGTAAGGAGGAGTTTTGTGGCAACCAATAAGCTTCTCTAATGGCAGGTTGTGCCTGACAAACCTAGGGGCCTTCTGGGACAGAATTACAGCATTAGTGGATAAGGGTAGAGTGGCCTTCTAGTCCTCAAGTTTGCCAAAGAATGACTTTTTATGAGTCACTCCTAGTAATAGAACAAGGGGAATGGTTTCGAGACAAAAAAGAGTAGATTTCAATTAGATCGTAGGAAGAAATTCCTCACTATAAGGGTGGTGAGGCACTGGAACAGGTTGCCCAGAGGAGCTGTGGGTGTTCCATCTGGAAGTGTTCCTGGCCAGGTTGGACAAGGTTCTGGGCAACCTGGTCTAGTGAGATGTATCCCTGCCTATGGAAAGGGGGTTTAGTTCCAAACCCCACTTGATGATCTCTGAGGTCCATTCCAATATAAGTTGTTCAATGATTTTATGGTAGTTATTACTACCACACAATTATCTGTGGCTGGGATTTCATGATGACACTTTGTGAAATTAAATATAGACCAAAACAAATGTAAAGCTAAAATGCCCATTTGCATCAGTGCATCTAGAGTTTTACGCATGGATACATACAAGGCCAGGAAGTACAATATTCTAAATTAAAATAAGGTTGGAAAAGTTATTCTAACACAGTGAGAGTGATATGGAAAGAATAAAGCATTTGCACTGTGTAGATGTTACATGTTCCCTTGCCAGTACTTCTGCTCATAGATTTTTTTTTATATTATGAATATGACACATGCCAGGATGTGGCATGATTGAATCACAGTTTCTATACCAGAAGAACACATGAAGTATGATTACGTTTTAATATTGATTTAATATACAGGTTTTCTTTCACTGATGAACAAATTGTGTTCCAGCTGAAGGCAGGAAATGAGTTGGTAAACTCTGAAATATCTACGGTTCTCCTTTGTTTATCTTATTGATGAAGGAATATTTTTCATAGACATGTTGTGCTGGAATATTACTTCAAGTTTTTAAAAACTTTTATTGTTCAAGCTTTTCCTCTGTTTGCTTTCTCATCAGAAGTGATCACACAGGCCAGAATTTTAATTGAGTTGTTATAAAAAGCAGGATTTGTTCTTGTTGATCTGAACAGTTAAGAAGATGTAGAGCTAAAATGCTGCGCTGGAATCCTGTAAAGGCTTGAAAGATTCCCTGAAGCAATTCAGCAAACTATTTATGCAGCAAGTAAATTTAAGAAAACTGTCCATCAGTGCAGCTAAGGAAGTGGCTAAGAGAAGATTAATTGAGAAGGCTATCCTTTCAGCTCTGCATTTTTGTTTGGAACTTGAATTCACCAAGTGTTTGGTGTTGTCTCATTCATATTCTCCTAGGAGTTCAGGAATACATCTTTTTTGCAAGGATAAGCCACAACCAGTAGTGAAGCAAGAAACTTGCACCCCCAACTTTTGCCTGCCATTTGCAGGTCTGTCTGCTGATACATAGAGTGGTAAACAGGAGCTGTGCTTCACAGACATAAAGACATTTAATACATAGGAATGACAGTGTTAATCTTGTAGAAGAAATAATGGCAGAGAGTATCTGTTACAAATACTTTTTGATGGGAAGTTTTACTTTTGGTACTGAATCAATGAATCAAATAAAATTTTCAATTTATGTAGCTATGACTGCCACAGGTGACCAAGTTGAAACAGTTTATTAAAAACTTGAGTTACTGATGGAATCCAAAGATCCATGGAGACAAAATGCAGAAAGGCAGTTGGTGTGCATTAGCTTATATAAGTGTTGTACTCTGTGCATGCCATATATTCATCTGTGCCCATTTTCCTACAGAACAGGAAACACATTTAATCTGATCTGTATGTGACTTGTGAATTGGGCAAGCACTGCATATATAATTTTATTTCCTTTGTACTCTGATTCTAGATAGTGATAGTGAAAGAAAGGTAATTGTCTGTGCCAAAAGACTTAATGCTTTCAAGACCAGATTACATTTCATTTGTGATGTTTGCTTAAACTCAAGTGACTCAGAGTTCTGAAAAACACGGAAGGACAGTACCTGCTCCTTTGCTAGGGGGAATATTCCCATTTGCGAATCACAGCTTTCAGTTTGCTACTGCATGAAGAAAAATCAAAGCTGTTCTTTTCATTTCTGCATAAATCCTTCACTTTAAATTCCTTCCTCAAAAAGACCATTGTCAGAATCACAAGACAACGTAACTTACCATTTATTTTCAATTGCAGTAGGGCTTCCATTGCACACTGCTGTGCTTAACAAAGGTAGTCTTAAGAAAGGTGTGCAGTGAGCTTGCTTAGTTTAAGTATAGTACATGGGATTTCCACTGTTACTGTTTCACAAATCTCTCATGTGAGAACCTCTATCAGGTTCTGCTCACAGGTTGTTTCTGTGTTTGCATATTAGGCGACATTCTTGGATGCATCCTCTTAGTACAGAATTACAGAATTGTTTAGGCTGAAAAAGATCTTCAAGATCATTAGGTCCAACCACTAACCACATTGTAGCAAGCTCACCACTAAACGATGTCCCTAAGCTCCATATCTACATGACTTATACAGAGACAGCATTCAACTACCTCCTTGGTCAGCCTGTTCCAATGCCTGATGACCCTTTCAAAACAGTTTATCCTAATGCCTAACCTAAACTTTCCATGTTGCAATGTCAGGCCATTTCCTCTTGTCCTGTCACTTGTTACTTGTGAGAAAAGACCAAATTCCACCTCTCTGCAACCTCTGTTCAGGTTGCTGTAGACACCAATAAGGTCTCCCCTCAGCCTCCTCCTCATCAGGATAAACAACCCCAGCTCCCTCAGGATTCCATTGGCCTTCTTGGCCACCCCAGCACACAGCTGGCTCATATTTAGCTGATGATCAACACATACCCCAGTTGTCTTTCTGTCAAAAAGTCAGTGTCTTTCCAGCCACTTTTCCCCAAACCTATAGATACACACTGGGTTGTTCAGCCCCAAGTACAGGATCCAGTACATGGCCTTACTGAAGCTCATGCAATTGGCCATGATCCATAAATCTAGCATGTCCAGTTCAATCTGTAGGGACTTTCTACCTTCATGGAGATAGGCCAGAACATGCAAATATCATCTGGTTTCCTTTCTCTCATGTGTTCCATATGAAAGTCTGAATAATTACGCACCAAAATTTGTATTCTCTTCCCTGTTTTTCCTAGCCAGTTTGCACTCCTTATCTCATTAAAATAACCTACATTGCATATAAATGCTTATTGTGTGGCACTGCCACACAATACTTATGAGAACCAGTGTCATCTCTGTGTTTACCTTTGGTAAAAGTCACATTAATGTATTTTGTACCCATGGTCTGAGGATATGTCCTGCTTGAACCAAAGTCACATTGAGGTGCCCTACCAGGCAATGAATGAGCATAGAGGAAGCTGTTTTCATGTTGTTGCTTTGATGGAGAATGTAGTTAAAGAACAATGTAATGCTTTATCTCTCTGGGAAGCAGGTTTGTGCTGTTTGTTCTGGATTTATCCTCTCCAAACCCAAATCTGCGCTGACACTTCACACAGTCTGTGACCACAGGAGGGTGGAGTCCCTCAGCTGTCTTGGCCTGGCTGAGAGATTGCAGCCTTTCAGAGCTGCACAGGAAGAGGATAATGCACAGAGCAGATGCTTATGACTATCTGAGAAGGAATTAGAGAGCTGTTTCATACTGCTTGATTCTTGAAAACATACAGGCCTGTCAGGGGTTGAAACCATGAGTTCCTAGCATTGTGCTTTTCTGCCTGCCTCAAGTTCTGAGGAGGAGCTACAGCCGTGGGGGAGGGTGGGTGGAGCAAGCCCAGTTGTGTGACCCGGGCCTCCCCTTTTTGGCCAGAGGGAGATTCCTGGAAGATCTTTCTGACCTAGCAGTGTTGGTGGCAGGGACTGTTGTGCCTGCCCACCTGTGCTTCTGTGGTGGCAGGTGCAGAGGCAGTCCTGGGCCATGTCAACAGAGGCGGCAGCTGCAGCTCCCTGGGCCACTGCCAGACAGCCTGTGCTGCCACAGTGGTGGGCATGATGCCGAGGTTCATGATGCCGAGCCAGACAGATGTCAGGATCAGAGGAGTGGCCACAAACCAATTGGCAGACTGATTTGTGCCATCTTGGCCACATGGTTGGTGCCATCTTGGTTTTGTTCTGTTTGTGAGTGAGAAGCTATGTCACAGCTGGGACTGAGAAATTGGGAAATGCTTAAGTAAGTGGGAGAAAGAAGGCCAGGAGGTGTTTGATGTTTTCCTTCATTGCTTGGCTGGACTGTGCATGCCGAAGAAGCCAAAGGGATTTGTGATTCTTAAACCTTTGGCAGAACTGCTGAAAGACTGGAAGTGAGGTGTACACTGTTGCATGTGAGTGACTGCTGCTGTCTGAAGATATGCTCATCTGTTCTGGCCCATCTGCCAGCCTGTCTGCAGGCAATGCCACGTGGTGCCCTAAGAACCTCACCAAAAGCAGAAAGAGAGAGAGTACAGATGCCACCAAACCCAGCAGAGCCCAGGAGGGAGCTTCTGCCCCAGGGATGGTCTCTGTTGTCCATCATGTCACTGCATGTCTGTGGTGCATACCCTTCCACCTATGGGCACCTGTCTGATTCCAAAGAGTTCTCTCCCATCTTCTCGGAATGTGTGTAATAGTGCTGTGACAGAGTTTCTGTTTGATTGATAACTTGTTTGGATTTTTCTCCTTTCTTTCTATTGTGTGTGAGTCCAGAAACTCTTTCTTTTCCCCCAAAGATGCTTCATTGCCTGGTAAATGCTACCCAAAAGCTGGGTGGTATACTTGAGAATGCAAGCACCAACCAAAATAACCAATGGAGGCCTTTCAACCATGACAAGGGTGATACTTGACATCATGATATCTTGTGTAGCTGTTTGTACCAGCAATAGGAGGAGATAAATTTTACTGTATCGAAACTTTCAACTGGCAAGTAGCTGTAGCACAAACCAGGTTAACAGGCAACTGTGTCTGTTTGAATTAAGGTTACATGAGAACATAAAAATGTTTTCCCTTCTCTTTTTAATAAAACATGGTGTTTAGAAGATTGATTAGTGCATTTGTTCTCATTTATTTATTTATTTATTTATTTATTTGCTTTGGAAAAATGTGGTTTCTGTAATGGTATAAGCATTCCAGAAGGGATGTGTTAAAGTTAGTACTCAAACAATGAAACCCTCCAACTCCTACAGGGTTCCCTTCTTGCTCAATGAAGTCTATGAAATGCCTGTATACAAATGCACATAGCACAGGGAATAAACAGGAGGAAATAGAAATCTTGACATAGGCAAGGCTTTTGACACTGTCCCCCATAACATCCTGTTGATAACTCAGGAAAAGTGGGTTAGGTGGATGGATTGTGAGGTGGATTGAAACCTGGATAAACAGTAGAGCTCAGAGACCTAACTCTAACCTAGATCAGCAGTGCAAAGTCCAGTGGAGGCCTGTAGTTATTGGTGTCACCCAGGGATCAGTGCTATGGCCAGTTTTGCCCAACATCTTCATCAATGACCTGACTAAGGAAATGCTGACCCAGCAATGTTGGTGGCAGGGACTGTTGTGCCTGCCCACCTGTGCTTCTGTGGTGGCAGGTGCAGAGGCAGTCCTGGGCCATGTCAACAGAGGCGGCAGCTGCAGCTCCCTGGGCCACTGCCAGACAGCNAGTCCAGTGGAGGCCTGTAGTTATTGGTGTCACCCAGGGATCAGTGCTATGGCCAGTTTTGCCCAACATCTTCATCAATGACCTGACTAAGGAAATGCTGACCCAGCAATGTTGGTGGCAGGGACTGTTGTGCCTGCCCACCTGTGCTTCTGTGGTGGCAGGTGCAGAGGCAGTCCTGGGCCATGTCAACAGAGGCGGCAGCTGCAGCTCCCTGGGCCACTGCCAGACAGCCTGTGCTGCCACAGTGGTGGGCACAGAGTCATGATGCAGAGCCAGACAGAAGTCAGCATCAGAGGAGTGGCCACAAACCAATTGGCAGACTGATTTGTGCCATCTTGGCCACACGGTTGGTGCCATCTTGGCTTTGTTCTGGCCATGAGTGACGAAGCTATGTCACAGTGTCTCGGTTTAGGAAGACAGGTTCCAAACTCTTTTAATTTAAAGGCCTTCAGGCAAAAGATTTGGGGAAAAGGAACAACAATTCTTTATTAAGAACACTAAGAAAACCCAACAGTACACCCAAACACCCCGTCAAAAGAGAAGTCCTAGGAATCCCGACACAGCAAAACCTGCTACAGTTCAGTTTTCCCGGAGCGGGTCACGTGGCTCTCTTTTCCTCAGTGCAGGCGCAGACAGAGGCAGCGGCAGGGGGAGCGGCCGGAAAGTGTCCGCGGCAGCCAGGAGCCAGGCAGTCACAGCAGCAGCTCTATTCGGTGCGGAAAACAGTAGAAACTCCAGGGGGGCGGGAGGCAGAAAGTCTCGGAGAGAGTCTGGATGCCGTGAAGCAGCAGGGGCAGTGGTGGAGAGCAGCACCGAGNGCCGGAAAGTGTCCGCGGCAGCCAGGAGCCAGGCAGTCACAGCAGCAGCTCTATTCGTTGCGGAAAACAGTAGAAACTCCAGGGGGGCGGGAGGCAGAAAGTCTCGGAGAGAGTCTGGATGCCGTGAAGCAGCAGGGGCAGTGGTGGAGAGCAGCACCGAGAGCATGCAAAAGCGGCTTCAGCTGGGTATCACAGGGTCCAGGGAACAGGAAACTCCCGTAGAGAGCAAGCCCCAGTAGAGAGCCAGAGCGTAGAGCGAGCCTCAGTCCAGAGCGAGCCCCACTCGTTATTCCTGAGTCCCAGTTTTAAGCAGCTGGGAACGGTCAGCTCCCCCCCCACCTCCCCCCACTGGGTGAAGCGTCTCACAACGGGATGATATGAGTCTTGATGGCCCATCAGCAGAGATACTTTAAAATATCACCCCACCTGGTTTTAACAATTGGGCAGTAGAGGCATTCACTCCCCCACCCCAAGAAACATTACCCTACCTGGTTTTAACAATTGGGAGAGGCATTCACTCCCCCATCCCCCATACAGCTTCTCAACTGCTTTCAACAGATGAAAATAGAATGCAATCTTCTTGATTCCATAACCCAAGACACACAGCTGGGACAGAGAAATTGGGAAATGCTTAAGTAAGTGGGAGAAAGAAGTCCAAGAGGAGTTTGGTGTCCTGCTGGAAAGCAGCCCCATGGAAAAAGAACCTTGGAGTCCTGTTGGAAGGTGAGCTATCCATGGGACACCAATGTGTCCTTGTAGCCAAGAATGCCAATGGTATCCTAGGGTACATCAAGAAAAGTGTGTCCAGATGATCAAGGAAAGTCCTCCTTCCTCTCTTCTCAGCCCTGGTGTGGCCAAACCTGGAGCATCAATGTCTAGTTTTAGACTCTCCAGTTCAAAAGAGACAGGCAACTATTGGAAATAGTCCAATGGAGAGCTAAGAGGATGATTAAAGGACCCAAACACTTCTATGATGAAGGGCTAAGAGACCTGGGGCTGTTTAGTCTGCAGAAATCTGAGAGGGTATCTTGTTAATGTCTACAAGTATTTGGAAGGTATCAAGAAGAAGGAACCACTCTGTTTTCAGTGGTACCATGTGATGGGAGGGGCAACACATAGAAGCTGGAGCACAGGAAGTTTCACTCCAGCAACAGGAAGAACTTTTTTACTCTGAGGGTGAAGCACTGAAATAGGTTGCCCAGAGATGCTGTGGAGTCTTTGGAGAGTTTCCAAACCCCTCTGGACACATTCCTGTGTAACGTGTTCTCAATGATTCTTCTTCTGGTGGGGGGTTGTGGACTAGATGATCTTAAGAGGTCATTTCCAAACTCTACCATTTTGTGTTTCCATGATTTTTGCTTATTCAAATGGATTTACCCCAAACCTTTGATTAAACTACCCCAAAGTATTTAAAGATTGTATTGCTTGAGGTTATTATTTTGCCACTGCAATTGAAGCTTTCCTCTCAGAATATTTACTTGGGTTTTGTGAATGACATTTTTAAAATTTGAGAGTGAAGTACCTAATGTAATCAAACTCTTTTTAGCTCATTAGTCAAAACTCAAATGCTCTACTTTTATGTTTTCACAGATGGGGTGACATCAGGTGGCTTCTGCCACTGTGGGTAATTCAAGCACATTGAAGTTGAAAACTGTGAAGCAACATGACTATGGAGATGAAGGCTTACACAGGGAAGACCTCACTGGGTTGACTTGTCACTTCACAGGTACAAGCTATTAAGATTTTTCCCAATAAACTTAAGGAAATTATATGCTGATAAAATAGTTCAATCCTCTGAAATTAAAATTCCCTACACTCCTATTTTCTGTATAAAGCAAACTCCTCTGAAAATGTAGAGTGAGATTTTCTCTAGGATTTAACCAATGTTGCACTTATGTTCTGAACACAGATTTTCTTGCAGAAAAATGAGTATAAGATGGGAGAGAATTACTGCTTTAAGAGGGATTCTAATTTCTGTAGTATGAAAGCAGGTAAAGCCGCATGGCAGAGATCTATCTTTCAGGGCCAGCATACCATTCCATGTGCGAGTATTTTCTGTGTTTGGGTTTTTTTTGGTTTTTTTTTTTGGTCTTCTACATACAGATCTGAACATACTTGACCTGGAAAAAGCCTGGAAGAAGAGAAATAGTCCTAGGCAAGCAGAAGAGAGAGGGGAAAGCTAATAGGGACCACTTTGCTTTCTTATGGATACAAGATGAAAGTCAGCAAGCCTCTCTCAGGTGAGTGCATCCTCTCATGTTGTCTTATTGCTGTGCTTGTGCTAGTGGGAAACGCTGGATGATCAGCTAGCCCCTTTTCCCTGTGCTGCCCTGTTGAGCCAGACTCTTGCAGTGTGGAAAGAAAGCATTGCTGCTTTACTGTGGACCATATTAACCCGGGTGGAAAACCATCGATGCTGGCCATAGTAAGCATGTAATGTATAGATATTCTTTTCTTCATATCTTTATCTCTGACCCACTGTAATACCAGTAATACTGCTTATGACATTGACCCACACTGCCTGCAGCAAAAGTCACAATGACTGTTAATGAAAGGAACTCCATGATGGCTGTGTTTGGCCTCCTGAGATTAGAGGCAGAAAGACTTCTCTTTTGTTATGAGCAAGCTCTTGTGCTCTAATTTTTTAATTTAGTATTAAGTCCTGGAGGATTGTTAATCAATGAAAAGCCTAAATAATGAGTGAATTTCTAAGCAAGTTTGAGTTCTCAACTCACCTCTCCTAATTATTCATACATTACTTAGATAATCTCTTTCCTGTAGAAAAACAGTCTTGTCCCACTTGCCTAGAAAGGCTGTTCCTTCTTGCAGTCCCTGTAGCTAACTTTTTTCAAAGCTTCCTTTGTGTGGAGTTTCATTGAAATTTGTACTGATAATATACTTTTGTTTCTGCCTTCACTGCTTTTCCCAAAAGCCCTAGAAAACTGGCTTTTTGTGGTACTGCAACATGAGCTGTTCTCCTGTTATATATCTTTTGTCAAAATTTAGGAGTCATTGGTCAATGAGCTGCAGGTCTGTGCTAATCTCTGCAACTGTCCAGCTTAGTGCCATCGTGGTCTTTGCCCTTCCAGTCTGAATCCTGGTGAAATGAACTGAAGGCTGGACTCCTTCATCTGCCTGTGAGTGAGCTATAGTAAACACAGGTTAAATGTGCATAGCATATAGCTCAGTTAAATAAACTAATGGGCTAAGAAGATGGAGGCTGGGAGCAGAACAGGCAAGTTCTATGCTCCTCAAAGCAATGCTTAGAGTTGTATTAGGCAGCAAGGTCTGTGGGGTACACCTTAGCACTTGTACTAACACACATGACTGAATGTAGTGCCTAAATAAACTGCATGTAGACAGGTATGAATTGAGTGGATGTGCAATGTGAAGAATGTTTGCAAATATACCTTACATCAGTGCTCACTCCCTTTTACCAAAAAAAAAAAAAAACTCAAAAAAAGGTGATTTTTTGTTTGTTTACAGCTATGTGGGACACATTCTTTCAATAAAGAGTAGAAAGAGGCAATGTTCATCTTTTAATATGCTCATACTATTTCAGAAAATGCACAGAATGAATGCTCCTTGCGCTTGTTATTGCCATGAGATCTCTCTTACAATGTAGTGCATTAAAACCAGAAAAATTCAAATCCATCTCTTTTTAGTTAGGAAACCTGTACAACTCTGTATAAAGCTTTGATTAGAGAGTTCCTTGGCCAGTACATCGAAAGGAAGCTGACTGTGTAGAAAGTTCCAGTTTGCAGAAAAAGTCATATCAGTAAGTAGTGATTCCATGTGGATGTCTGCTGCAGTGACACACAAAAGAATCTTACAGGGAGGAGGAACATAGATACTGTAGAGAGAATCATCCCAGCAGGATCAGATGGCTTAACACTAGGCAAACCTGTGAGTCCCAGCAGCTTTGGACCAACTGGTTTAATCATTCACTTGGAGGGCTTCAAATATCAATACTTTCCTCTTGCAATGCAACTCAGCTGCCCTACATGCCACAAAGAATTTTGTGCCAGGATCGACAGAGAGTCAGAAAAGAGTGAACAAAGATGAATTTTGTGCTATAACTTGATCCAGCTGTTTTCTTCATAATTCCTTCTCTGTCTGTGATATGGAGGCAGCAACCTGGGTGTCTACCAAAGAGTTGTCCTTTGGTAACTAGGAGCTCTTCTCTCTGCAAGCAAAGAAAACTGAGTCTAGTTAGAGCTAGCAGAATTTCAGGGGGACAAGCTGTGATGCTAGTGTTCAATCACCATGAAAACTACAGACTTTTTTCTTTGCAGTGGGACACATGAATCACAAGGAACTTCTACCAGTGCTAACAGAAAGTATAACATTTTTTGAGTCTCTGTCTGCTTCTTACCTCCACATAAGAGGAGAATAATGAACTAGAGAGCACCTTTATGGGAAAAAAGATCACAGAGTTTATGAATTGGTTATTCTTTACAGATGACTGATTGCATACTGGGTTTTTTTTTTTCCTGAGGGGATGAAGTAGTGAAAGAAAGTACTTTCAGCTATGATTTTTTTCCCCAGATGATTAATATATGTCTTATGAAGTGATGGGTAGGGATGGGTGCTGGTTGCCTGGAACAGGCACTGACACAGCAATACTATGATGCTAAATCCATCCACCTACCCAGGTGCTGCCCTGTCGATGAGGGAAAGCACCCCATGGCCCCATACTGTGACCAAAGGCAGCTTTGATCCATGTGGTATAGTCATACATATGGGTTTGGTTTTCTCCAACTCTGTTAATCAAGTGTCAACACCTCAATAGTCCCTTGACTCTACATAACTTGCATATTTTCCTGTTTCTTGACCTCTTGTTTTGCACAAAAGTCTTCTTGAAAACAAGCAATCCATCATAATTATATTTCTGGCCCTTTTTTTTGATTCTAGTTTTGCTACGTGGCATACCCAAACTCGATATTATCAACACTGTTACATGGTCCATCTCAGCTGATAGGCTAAACAGAAGGACCACCAACCATGGAAAGCTCCAATTGTCCAAACATTTCTCACAGAACTTCCCCTTAACCAAGCTGTGAGATCCATTGTCCTTCATAGTTCTTTCACACTGCTGTCTGCCTAGATCAGCAGCTTCTGACATCTCCTCCTGTGCCCTGTTCTCCTAGCTGAGCCTCACCCAGGCCACAGCCAGGCTTCTGGCTCCCCATCCCTGCCCTGGGCCAGGGTACTTGCAGCAGCTCAGGCATTGAACCAGGATGGGCATTGCGGCAGAATGGAGTGTTTGCTATCCTTGCAGTGGCTAACTGCTGGGTACCTGCCTATATTTTGTTTTATATTTTTATTCTAGGTTGGGCATGTCAAAATACAGGCCACATGCTGCTATTTGGAATGCTGTGTAGCTGGGACAAGCTCTCATTACTTCTCAAGCTACCAGTTTTTCTGTCAGCTTTGGACAAATTATTTTTTTGGATGTAACTAACTGGAAACTTAAATCAAGCCCTGTTTTGCTAAAAGACACATATTTCCTTCATAAATGCTCTAAACCCACCCCAATTCTTTGCTGACTGCCTGCAATGTTTTGGGATTTAAAATGGCCCTTGTGCAGAAAATTGATGGTGATTGATGGTGTAAGAAATACTGCATTATCTCCTGCAAATCTTATTATGGATGGTGCCAAACCCATCATCCTCCTTTGCAGCAAAGCCTACCAACGGCTAGATGTCAACATGGCAGAGGCTTACAGGATCATCCTCCCTCAGACTAGCAAATGTTTTTGCCCAGTCTTACACACAGAGCATATTCTGCGCAGCCTAAATGTCTGCATGACTCAAGCCAGATGCCTGGATGAGACAGGAAAGGTAAAATTCTTCTAATCTCAATACAAATGGAAGAAAAAAAGCCAAACAAAGTAGAGTGGCTGCCACCTGGGTGACCAGGGCTTCATGATGGGCAGCTGCATTGCAAGGGGTAGCACTAGCCCTCACTTTAATCCTGGCTTCTGCTTTCAGCTGCCTCCTGGCCTGCATCAGCATTACCTCAGTTCTGGGGAGAAGGGATGCAGGGTCTATCACCCCCTTGGAGATCCAGGCACTGGGTGCCTTCTTTTTCTGCTCTCCTAGCCAGCTCAGATGTGGCACAGATAAGCAATCTGCAGTCTGTGACCCTGTGCTTGCTCCTGTGACCTCAGGGATACTTGAAGCAGATAGAACAAAGGCCTGTGGGAGCAAATCATGCTTAGCATGGCAGCCCTGGCTCGGGTAGAGAGGTGAAGCCTTCCAGCACATCACCCTGCACTACCAAAGCTATGTTATGAGTTGGGATTAGCATGGGACTGCATCAAAAGGATATGCTGCTCTCATGAGTGCCAGGCTCGGCACTGGCACATGCAGCAGAGGTGGCCTCTTTGGGCTCGTGCTAGACATTTTGGGCAATGAAAAACAAGGTTTTCTTTCAATGATTTCTAGAGGACAGAAGTGACTGGGGGTCTGCTGAGCAGGGCAGGAAGCAGATCCTGTGCAGGTGCTGGGAAGCACTATCAGCATGGCTTGCAGTGCTGGAGACCCAACAGAAAAACTAGGATGGGGAGAGGTGAAGTTGCAGGTATAGAGTAGAATGCCGGCTGAGATAAAGTCTGAGGCAACCAGGTGACAGAGACAGTACAGTCTACTGTAGGGTGGCATGAGTGGAAAGCAAAAGGTAAGTACAAAGCCGGAGATGGTAAGAAACAGGGAGATCAAGTTAGAAGGAGCATTGTGAGCTGTATGCCTCAGTCCTGTGGGGCGGAGCATGGGAGATGCTGCTGGATGGAGCTTCCAGACAAACTGGAAATGAACAGGGATGGCACTGCTACCTCTGTCTTACTGACAAACATGGAAAGCTCCAGGTCAGGGTACACCATGTTTGGTTCTACCAGTACCCTGACAGAAAAGGAATTTTTTTAGTTGTTTGTTTTTGTTGTTTTGGTTGTTTTTTTTTTTTTTTTTTTGGTGCTGAAGAACTGGAAGGCTGAGGTTCCTGGTGCTAACAGGGAGTACAGATGCTGCGGTAAGCTGGAAACATCAGTGATAATGAGGCAGGGCTACACTTTGTCTTTGGGTGCAGCAATGTTGCTGTGTCCAAGAGTTGTACACTTACATCAGTTCCTCATGGTGAGCAGGACTGTCCAAAGCCTTTCATTAGAGCAAAGAAGCTGAAACAACAGACCTTGCCTTCCACCTAATATGTACCTTTGCTTTCCATTGCAAGGCAAGGCACAAAGGGGAAAGTTCTCAGTGATACCTGATCGTTGCTCCAGGGTGCTCCAGGCTACTGCCTGTCCTCGATTTTGGTGGGTTAAAAAAAAAAAAAAAAAGAAAGGCTTTAAGCTGCTGCTGTTCAAAATGCAAATAGGCTGAAGCTACAGGAAATAGCACCTTCTGTAGCCACCTCCTGCAAGTGGGCCCATGAGGTCTGGGGATATTTTCTAAAGCTTCTGATGGGGAAACCCCTGCTTCGATGGAAAGGACAAGAAACTGTCAACAGCTGCTGGTCAGGAAAATCATAATTACATACTGCACATTCAGAAACAAGTGATGCAAGAGAACTTCCAGCGAACTGCAGAAAAAAGAAGAAGAGAGAGTTTTGAATGTTCCGATGGGGTCACTGCGAAGACATCTGCACACGTTTGATTTTTGAAGTTGAGCTGCGAAGTAAATCCCCGGGGCTGGAAAAGGCGCTTGGGTTTGGGATTTTGGTTTAGTTCTGTTCCCAGCAGCTGCGAGCTGCACTGAGAGGATCAAGCGGCAGAGCAGAGCACGGCACGTCCTGGACCAGCGGCTTTGGCCGTGTTTGCGTCCCTCTGAAGTGCGGCGGGTGCGCGATCGGGACGGTGTTTACTCCCGATCCCCCTGCTAATCTCGAAATACTTCACTGTTTTTTCTTTTTTTTTTTCCCTGTACAAATCTTTCTGAGGAGCACGCGGCGCTCCTTCC
>VZRI01001790.1:0-17811 GCA_013397515.1 Upupa epops | reverse complement strand
CTCCTCTCCTCTCCTCTTCTCCCCTCTCCTCCTCTCTTCCCTTCTCTCTTCTCCCTCCTCTTCTCTCTTTTCTCTTCTCTCTCCTCTCCTCCTCCCTTTTATTTTTTTCCTTGTTCCTTTTTTCTCCCTCTCCTTTTCACACTTCCCTAAGTGAAAAAAAGTCAGAGCCTTCTTCTTTACTTATTACTGCTACATCCCCAGAGACACGAACTGCCCAGGGAGGCTGCCCTAGGACCTCACCCTGGTCTGCTGGGACTTCCAGCTTGCATGCTATGCACTTGGTTTTGCTTCTCTCTCTGCGTAACACATCAGGGCTGTGGCTGCACTGACAGGCTTATTGAATTATACTACATTTCCCAGTTAAATGGTATGTCTGTGGAAAAAGCCAAAAGTTGAGCAAAAGAACTGTGCTTTCTTGGGGAGGCAGGGGCGAGTGGGGTTGAGATGAGTTCACTAAAGATGTAAAGTCTTAGAATTATGAGCTTACACAGGAATGCTCCTGTTCAGTTGTAACATTACCTTCATGCTTGCTGCTGGGGACTGCAGCTACATTTTTGAATGGGAACATAAACAGAGATGTAATGAGCTAGAACTTACACTAACTCACCAAAGATGCTGACTTCCCATATAGACACAGTACTTCCATGCCATAAACAGCAATTACCTGGCTCCTACAGGATTCCAGTTAGTACATTGTTGGGCAGAGATATGTTATTGTTATTAAGCAGAGCTATATGTTATTGAAGCAATTTAGGTGTGTAATTGGCAGCTGCAATTACTGCTGCTTTTGCAGCTGCAGTAATGCTTTAATTCTGTCTGTGCATAGGACCATTAAAATAGAGAAAGTAAAACACAGTATTTCTAAGTAAGTGGTGGTTGCACACATAGTGTTTGATGAAGTTGTAATAGACTGCTGAGAATCTTCCAAACCTTTCTGGTTCAGCTACTGGAAAAGAACCTCTTTCCACTCCAGATGGTTTTTCATCAGTCATACCCTTAGTTGATGTATTTCAGCAAGTGTTACCAGTTCAGTACTAGCCATGAATCTGACCTGGCTCTGTTGATTTATGCAAACCAGGCATTTGGCCATAGAGATGTTGGGATTTGGAATGTATCTCTGGTGGGAGAGAAGGTGAAGTTAAACCATGTAGGAATGTCTGTGCAAGTGCTCCCTGTCAGTTAAGTGTCTTGGTTCACTACAGAAAAAGAGTATAAGAAAATCCTTTGCAGTAGTGGTGAAATTAAAAACATTTCCAAGAAACTTAATGTGCTGCTCTCTTCAAAACTTGATGCAACATAATTAGGTCTTCCTGATAGCTGAAAAAAAATTTTACATAACTTGCCTGTGTGTAAGAGGTCCTCTTGTGCTGATGGTGCTTGATTTACTATTGCCATTTCTATACCATCAAACTGAGGAGGAAAAGAGTGTGAGGATCCTAATGACCCAGTTAATGTTTTTTGGTTTTGTTAAAATTCTTTTTCCATGCAAGATTTTTTTTGCTGCACTGATGCTGCATAGCTGAAGGATCTGGATTTGTTCAAAGTATCTTCTCTCTCCACCTTTTGCTGAGATGGTCCTTTCTATTCTTGGCCATCTCACCAGAAAAGTTTGGCATTTGGTTTTTGCAGCTTTACTCTAAGCAATGATTTGGGGTTTAATTCCTGTGGGATGAAGAGGCAGTCTGTCTGTGGAGGACAACTACAGACAAGCAGTTCTCTATGGGTGTGCTTTGAGCCAAGTGCTTGGAGGTATAGCACTGAGGCTGGCAGTTGAGGTGTCTCGCGTCACACCCTGCACATGGTCATTGGTGCATAGAAAGGATGTTTTCGTTGTGGCTGACAACTGTCTTTGGGTGTGCAACAGAATTCATTGCTTGAAATGATTCCTGCTCCATGAAGGGATGGGCTAGCAGGCCTGAGAGATTTGGTGGTTTGTTTTTTTTCTGAGGCTGTTGTGTGTGTTTCTCTGAAGTTTCTGTGTTTAGTTTTAAGAGTCCTGAGAGAAAGCAAGATCCTGGGGTACTGCTGGGTGCTGGCTTAAAGATGATTTAGAGGTAGCACAATGAGGCAGTTTAGGGAATGGAGGGAGGGGGTAGCATCTGGAGCTAAGATTAGGGGCGTCTCCATGGTACTGGAGAGCCATCTGCCAAGCTGCTGTGCTCCAGCTGAGGCTAGGCAAACCTGTGAACTGCTGCCAAAACTCAGAAGTCAGGGCAGTCAGGCACCAGCCCGGGTATCCTGCTCCACATCAGCCCTATGAAGAGTGCTGGCGATCTCTGGGTATAGCAACTGGTAAAATTTGTTGGTATAAGGATTTGTTGGCTCGGCTAGAAAGTGGGAGTGGCATTCCTGCGCTTAACGTGGACCACCCATTCTCCTTGAATGGACATTTTATCTCAGGCAGTTCCTAGTAGTTAAGTTGAACTTTGGTGGAGCAGGGATTTTACTGACTCTCCCACCCAGACTTGCTCCATGGCTGTAGGGATTTATCACATCCTTGAATCTATGATTCTATGATTACAGTTGTAAAACAGTGTGTAGATCCTTCCCTTTGTGAGTTTGGCTGAGAGGGTTATGTGTACTACAGAGCTCTCCTTCAGATTGTTGCCATGTGGAGAAATGGGACCACAGATGGACCACTTCTCATAGAATCAGAATGCTTTGGGTTGGAAAGGACCTTGAAGTTATCTAGTCACACCACCTCTGCAATGAGCAGCATCATCTCCAACTGTATCAAGTGCTGAAAGCCCACAGAAATGTGTCCCTGGAACCTTGTATTCTCCAGGATGAACAAACTCAACACTCTCAGCCATTCTTCACAGGAGAGCTATTCCATCCTTCTTATAAATTCTGTGGTCCTCCACTAGACCTGCTAAAGCAGGTTCATGTCCTTCTTGTATTGAGGACTCCAGAGCAGGATCTCACCATGCTGCCATGACCGAATCATGTCCCTCAACCTGCTAGACATGCTTCTGCTTCTGTTGTTGCAGTCCAGGATATAATTTACCTTTGAGGATAGTACTGTATAATACTGCTTCAAACCCAATGCATGACGTTGCACTTGTGGTCCTGCAAATTTAGATTTTGAACTATTTGTGTGCAAACATCTGAGACTCTTTTCTGAATGGATTCCTGTCCTCCTTTACTCAAGTAACAGAGGTTGTTTCTAGTTATTTTACCCTGTTTGCACTGAGACCATATCAGGGGTGTGTGGGTAGAAGTTACGTGCTTCCATGGTATAAAAAAGCTATTTGAAATTGGCCCTGAGTGTCTGCTGAACACATTCAGACCAGCTGTTAGTGTTGTATTCCTTTCAGGAATGACACTGTTTGAAGTGTGCTTCTGCAGAAGGTTTCCAGGTGCTCTTTCTGAGCAGAGCCCCTTCTTGCTTGAAGCACCCCTTGCTGTTGTGCCAGATCCTGTTAGAGACCATAGGCTCCTGGGATCCTAATGCATTCAAGCATTTATTGCCTGAATTTCAAAGATAAGCGAGTTGGGTTGTGGATGGGGCGTAAAAGAAGGGTAGGGCGTGGTCTAGGCCTCTGGGCACAGGCTAGTTTGCTACAGGGTTGAATCAGGAGTCCTTAGGCTTTTGAAGCCTGAATTGCTCCTGAATTGAGCGTACTTCCTGGATGATGTGAGCAAACCAACCTGACTAGGCACTGCATCAAGTTTTCTGGAGGGGAGCTCTGCACTTCCATTTCCACTGAGCATCTCAGCCACTCAAGTCCAGCTGTGGAGCAGTTTACACATGGGAAGTGATGTTGGCATAAGAACTACGTCTCCAAGGCTGAAAATTGCCAACTGTGATGGCAAAGTGTACTTAAGCTTGATATATGGCAGCACTTCAGCATTAATGCAAGAACTCTTATCAGGAAAGCCCATTTCTCAAAGAAAAAAATATTTGAGTACCATCAAATTCTGATTTTCATCAGCTTTCTTGTCTGTAGACTCCTTGTGGCCCAGTGAAGAAAAACTCCCATTAGTGGGACACTAGTACCACCTGGCTTACAAACCCTACAAGCAGCACAGCGTATCCTCTTCAATGTCTTCTGTCTTGCCACAGCTGAAACTGTCTGATGGCTCCTGACTGCAGGATTGAGAGTGGTAGTGCTGGAGCTTCCTAATTTACACTTTCTTAGTAAGCAGAGGTCTGCACTTACAACAATGTTTCAGCTCCCCAGAGCTTCCTAAAGAGGAGGCTCATGTAAAATTTGTTGGTGTGACTACTCTCTTCTGCCACATTTGTCAGGGAGAAAATGGCTTAGGTCAAACTTAGGCGGAATTCCTTATCCTAAAAATCTTCTGTTCAATCTAGTTAAAATCTAGTTCAATCTAGTTCTGTTCAATCTAGTTAAATTCTGTTAAAATCTAGTTAAGGCTCAGGAAGAACAATTTATATGACAGCTGTAAAATTATTTTAAATAATTCATAATCACAAGTTTAGGCTGTGCTGGCCGCTATACAAATGACAGGCACTTTATTAGCCTCTCTCCCTCCCCAAAAGGGGAAGAGAAAGAGAATAAGGGAGGAAGACTTATGGATCAGAAAATGAAAACAGACATAATGAAAGCTATTATAATATGACATATGTACATAACCAATAGCAAACTCTGATGACAGTTACATCAGTGTCACCACTGATGCTGTGAGCAGATGTTGAAGAAGTCCCAGGCAGGACTTAGTGGCAGATGGGAGCCAGATACAAGAGCCAGATTATCAGGAATTCATGGTTTGGGGTTGAAGGCAGAAGGGAGAGAATCCTCCATGGATGCCATCCATTGAAGAAGTAAAGCAAGAGAGAAGACATTGAGACCTGTGGTCTGACAGATTTATACCCATTATATAGGATGGAACATCTTGCTGGTCAGTTTATGGTCACTTGTCCAGTCTTCTCCTCCCCACAGATGTGTCTTCTAATCTTGTGTGGTACACAAGATTTGCAGGTTTCGACAGGAACCAGCCGAAGCAAGAGCCTTCTTGCATACCAGTTCTTGGCAGTAGCTGTAAACATCAAGCATTATCACTTGTAGAGGCAGACCCTACTCAAATACACCATTGATTTGAAAAAGGAAGATGAGCTCTTCTAATATCCCGTCCTTTACTTCCATCCATAAACCCAGCACTTATTTAGCTGGATGTAGAGAATGGGAAAGGATGTGCCCAGCAAGTTCTCTAGGCTCAGCAGATGTTGGCTTGAGTTTTGGAAAATACTGTGTTGCTTAAAGGTACAGAAATAGCATTAAACATACAGAAATAAGCATTTTGGCTTATCCAAATTTTAGCTTTCATGTAGTTAAAATCCATATGGAGCAGACCTATAGACTGTTTAGATATTGTTCTGCTGTCTGAGATACATAATGACAATGGAAGTACACCACCTGCTAAAAAGAAGCAGTTTCTCAGTTTGCTAAATATAATCCTAACAGGTTGAACAACAAAAAATAATGTAAGAAAACTAAATGCAAGCTGTCCAGTGTATCACTCACTGAAATTTCTGAAGAAAAGATGCTGCCTGTGCAGTTTTTCTTAAATCAAGTCCCCAGCCTAGTGCTGCTTAGTAGAAAGCACTTGCACTGTAAATACTGAAAATACTTGCACTGTATTAAAGATCTTTTTCACTATAATTTTTATATTTAAGAATGTGGTTGTTCATGCAGTGAGCTGAAGCATACTTTCAGTGGGTGTGCTCTGTCTGATTCCTGAGCATACATTAGAAATAATGCACAGATATCCAGATGTCCGTACAGTACACATCAAAAATCACTGACCTGGCAAATACAAAATGCTTAGTGACCTTTAATGCTAAAGTATAATCATACAGACTTTCAATTAATATGCTGTGACTGCTATTCATCCAGTTACAGCTCAGACAGTGTCAGCTTTTGCATAATAGAAAGCATTTAATTCAATATAACAACTGGCTGCTTCTTAATAACTTCAACCAAACAACAAAGCAAACATTTCTTTACAGAGAGCAGACTGAAAACAAATCTTTCCTACAACTCCTTGATACTGCTGCTGAGACATCTCTAATTTTGTCACTGTTTCCATGGCATTTTCTAAGTAACAACTCTTTTGCTTCATTTCTGAATTGAGCCTCTCATCAGGCACTGAACTTCTGCAAAGTCTGCCTTTAAGCTGGAAGAGCAGTTCCAATGGAGTTTGTGGGTGCTCTTTCAGCTGTGCTTAGTGCTTGCCAACTGCTTTCCAGGAGATTGCTCCTGGTAAGCATATCCCTTGGTATTGGGAGTGATGTAGGAACCCTGCAGTGCCATAATGTCTACTGGTAAATACATGTGTTGAAGGTGCTGGGCATGCTGTGGTGAAGACTTAGGAGTGAGCTAACTGGACAGTTCTGAGCCCAAGGTCTGCCTGGTCCAGGGCCATGACAAAGCCTGGTAACCAGGTAAGAGGGTCTGACTGAACTGGTTTGGACCCAGAGTCAGTTTAGATAAGGAGCATGTATGTGGTCATGGATTTCTGCAGATGTCTGGGAGATGTTCACATTGGGAGGTTCATGGGAAGTATATGATTTCTACAGATGGAGTAGATTAGTTCCTCTTCCTTTTTATTTGTATTAAGAGTGGCCTTTTTCCTTTTTTCAGACCCCATATGACTTCTTGCATCAGTCCTGCATCTTTCAGTTGGCTCTTTCCTTCAGCTGAGAAGCCCTAGCTCACTTAGCTAGCTCCTTCTATAATCAAATTTCTCTGCTGGACCACAGCTACAGGCAGCAGCCTCACACAAGCTTTTAAGTTCCACCCTTACCTTCTGGCTTTCTACACAGCTCAGATGTATCTTAGCATGGGAAGCTGTATATGAGGAAATACAAAGCGTGGCTTATGAGGTTATGTGTAGGTAAAAACTACAACTCTTTCTAGCAATCTTCTTGTGAGTGTCAGTACTCTCTCTTGTCTATCTGTGCTGTTGGTACACTAGATTCCCAAGATAGCAAGTTTATTTTAACTCCAGCTTTCTATGTTTCATTACATTACCTAGGAAAGTGCCTTAAGAAAAGCTCAACAGAAATAGCCTTTTCAGAACAATTAGTATGACCTGTCAAAAGCAGTGATGCTTGCTAATCTCACACCCATGATAACAAAAGAAAGGCTGGTTACTGGTTGTGGAAGGCTGTTGATGGGGATTCTCCATCTATGACAGCAGACAGCTCTCAATGTGTGTTTCTGTAAAGATTTAACATGGTGTTGTAGCTTGACCCACATTGCCCTTTTGCTCTGCTGGGAGCTTGCTGGAGAAGGATGTAAATCTGTGGAAACCTTCCTAAGTCTTTCCCGTTCTCCCTTGTTTTCTCCCCTTTCCCCTTTGTTGTCTTCCTTTATCTCTGTTACCCATTACTGTATTCATTATTTCAGTCTCTGGGGAAACTCCAGGTGTGTGCAAGACAAATGAAGGTAGATGTTTTAACTCCACCTGAGAACATAGATTTGCTGTATTGGGGTATGTGATGGACTGCAGAAAGGCTTTTGTCTTTTTGGCTGCTAGAAATGTCAGTGAAGAAACAGGAGCTGACCAAGTGTAGCCTAGTATTAGGAATGGACCAGGTGTGTCTATGAAGTCCTCCATAGCTGGATGTACTTTACAGGACATTTTCTCCTGCTTCCTGTCAGTAGTGCCAAATGTTCCTTTGTGGCCACTGTAGCACTGCCCTACCAGTCTCTGTGAAACCACCAGAAAGTGTAGTGTGGCACCCATTAGGTGCACAGTCTAGGTGGTCAGCTCTGCAATAAGAAGCTGCTCACATGCAAAAATTTGCAGAACTGCAGCTCCCCTGTGTCTGCCTCATGGTATGGCTTAACTGTGGAAACCCCACCTCAGCCAGCCAGTTCCCACCAGTTTTTCCAGTAAGCTTAGAAGAACTGGAATAACATTTATTTTAGGGCAGGAGTGTCTGGATTTTATTAACAAACCTTTCAGGAGTTCCTCTGAGGACACGTTTGACCTCTCTGTCCCAGCCTACAGCCCATATTGAACCCTTCTTGTGAATGTTTTCCTTTAGTTATGACTGGTCTGCTGACCAGCAGTTCAGCTGACTCTTGCTCCCTGAAGGCTGGAGCTTGGGCACCCATCCCGTTCTGCTTTTTCCCAAGCACCATTTTCCCATGTTTCCTGTGGGGAGTTGGTCTATCTAATTGCATCTGCCCTCTCAGGGTCTGAGAATTTCCAAGCTGTCATTTACCAGTTAACTATCAGCTCCTTTTGAACATGCCTCCTTATTAGTTTATTTCAAAGAAAACATGTGACCTTAAGAGTGAATGCTTCAGAAGGCATAAGTTCACACCAGATCTTTGTGCTCAGACTGAACCATTCCTTGTCCTAGCAGCTGTGCACAATGTCATTTCCTTCAACTGAGACGCACAGAAATAGATCCCAGCTCTCCTGTTGGCTCAGCTAAAAATCATAGAATCATTAGGGATTGGAAGGGACCTTGAAAATTCATCTAGTCCAATACCCCTGCCACAGCAGGACCACCTAGACCAAGTCACACAGGAACAGATCCAGGCAGGTTTGAATGTCTCCAGAGAAGAAGACTCCACAACCAGGCCCCAGGGCAGCCTCTTCCAATGCTCTATTACTCTCACTGTGAAGACATTTCTTCTGAAACTTATATGGAGCCTCCTATGTTCCAGCTTGCACACATTGCCCCTTGTCCTGTCACTAGATGACTTTGAGAAGGGACTGGCTTCTTCCTCCTGACACCCACCCTTCACATATTTCTAGACATGAATGAGGTCACCCCTCAGCCTCTTCTTCTCCAAGCTAAAGAGACCCAGCCCCCTCAGCCTTTCCTTATAAGGGAGGTCTACTTTCTTCATCATCTTTGTTGCTCTATGCTGGACACCCTCCAGCAGCTCTGCATTTGTCTTGAACTTATGGGCCCAAACCTTGATACAATACTCCAGAGGCAGCCTCACTAGTGCGGAGTAGAGGGGGGAAAGAACCTCCCTTGATCTGCTAACCATCCCCTTTCTGATTTCCTCCCCCCCGCCAAGAATGCTGGTAGCCCTCTTGGCCACAAGAGCACATTGCTGGCTTAGAGTCATCCTGCCGTTCACTAAGGCCACCACGTCCCTTTCTGCTACACTGCTCTCCAACAGCTTAGTCTCCAACCTATACTGGTACCTGGAGTTCTTCCTGCCCAGATGCAAGACCTACACTTACCCTTGTTGTACCTCATTAAGTTTCTCTCTGCTCAGCTCTCTAACCTGTCCAGGTCTTGCTGAATGGCAGCCCAGTCTGATGGTGCTGAGAGAACAAGACTTTGATATTCCTCAATCATTGCTATCTGGGTTGTAAGTATTTATCAAAAAACAATAAAAACCTCAAGAAGTAAATGGTCTGTCACGTAGAATGCCCTAAGCAGAACTTGAAGTTAAATTTGAAAGGAGGGTATATCAGTGCTTTCATTCCATAGAAAAAGGAATGACTGACTATACCCATCTGAAAACCAATGGGAGTATGTTTGAGGGGAGCAAAATCATTCATGGAGAGACATTTGCCCAAGAAGGTTGTGGATGCCCCCTCCCTGGAAGTGTTCAAGGCCAGATTGGATGGGGCCTTAAACAACCTGGACTAGTGGGAGATGTCCCTGCTCATGGCAGGGGGGTTGAAACTAAATGATCTTTAAGGTCCCTTCCAAACTGAACTATTCTATGAATCTATGAATTGTATTTCAGGAAATGCAGAAGCTGACTTGTATCAGGAATCTGCCTAAAGCCACTTCTCAGATGTGAATTGTGGCAATGTTTTCTCCTTACAGCTACTGTTGCTGTGCTCCGGTTTGCATATTCAGGCAGTAGTGTGGAGCAGAGGCTGTGTGTATGTCTCATGCCAGGCTTAGTGGAGGATCAGGATCACTGATGTGTTAGCAGTGTCATTTCCCATGCTAGCAAGAAAGCATTACTCCCTCAGTAAGGAATAGAAGCCTAGTGGGGTGGAACCTCAGTTGACCAATTCTGATGCCTTGTGTGAAATCAAGAAAAATTAGTCCACTGTATTGGCAGGAGGCTTGACGGGTGAGAACTGCCACATCCAAGCAGCCTCATAAATGTTACACATAGTTCACTTGAGAAGCAAATGTAGCTTCTTCATCTCTCGATCAAGAATCACAACCTGGAGAAGTAGGCTTGATCAGATGTGTTCAAACAGACAGAAAGTGCTGCAAGTATGATGAACAAATGGGCAGGAACTTGTTGCTGCTCTGCTTGGAGTGTAGCTGGATTGAAAAACAGTATACATGAGACTCGTGACAAATGAATGTACAGCTGGGATGATTTAAGAGAATTGATCCTTTGAGCGAGTGACACCCTCTCTGGTAATGATGAATACCAAAGGTGGTAGTGAAAGCCCTCAGAGGAGAACAGTTACAAAATGAGCTGACCTGGATGCAGATTTCTTTTCTCCTGAGCTGAGGCAGAAAGCTTAAGCAGGAGTTTTATGTCCTTAACTTGCATTTAATCCTTGCTAATGCAGCTTGGAAAGCACTGTAAGCATTTATCCAGCATTTCTCTGGGCTCTAGTTTTTGGGACACAATGACTTCCATGAGGTTTGGATGAGTGGCAGATGGAAAGAAAAAAGGAGAGCATATGTTCTGTCTTGATTTTGTGGATTTGTTTTTTGAGGTTTGTTTTTTATTTTATTTTCTTTTTTTACCCCTCTGTCTCTGCAACAATAAAGCAGTAGTCGTAAAAGCCAGCTCTGATTTCATAGAATCTTCATTCTCTTCCCGTCTTGCTTTCCAGTTTTAATATCTCTTGTTTGGATGATCTTAAGACTGAATCTGGTAGCTCTTAAATGCTTTACCTTTACACATCATTATAATACTCTGACAACCTAAATAAATGTTAGATTGATCTATTCCCATGCACAGGCTAGCATCTGTAATTCTCATCAGCAGTGCTGAACACTTCTGAAAACTAAGTTATCTCTTTCAGATGCTATGACAAAGGTCTTTCACAGACTCTGCTTAGGTACCTGACTATCATAAATGTTGCCCTGTGCACTGAAAAACAAGTATTTATTTCTGCTTGTTATTAGATGATGCAGAGGGTGCTCTGAACCAGTCT
Source organism: Upupa epops (assembly GCA_013397515.1). NCBI lineage: Eukaryota > Metazoa > Chordata > Aves > Bucerotiformes > Upupidae > Upupa > Upupa epops. The sequence goes on along the minus strand of VZRI01001790.1, from coordinate 6,723 downwards.
CTTTTTCATTGTTTTATGGTAAAGTACAGGCAAATACAGACCTCTGGAAAATGTGTTTGCTGTCAGAGAAACACAGAATAGGTGGGTGTGGAGACTTGAAGAATAGGCTGAGGGATGGAGATGATGTGTCCCAGAAGTGCATAGATCAGAAATTCCTGACTGTTCAGGAAGTAAACAGCTCTGTCCATTTTGATTTATTTTTTCCATTTAATTTGTCTATGAGTGGTATTTGGCATCAGGTAGTTGTTTAGCCTTCCCATCCTTTTGCATCAATTTAGGTAGGTTGAATTTTTGTAAGCTACTCATATCCAGGCTATTGCACACTGAGAGCCTCTTCCTGTGTGTTCTGGGATTAGCTGTTCCTTTTCTTGACCCTCCTGCCCCACTTTCATGTGAATGAAGGCAGCCCTGTAAAAGCAGGGGAGACATGGAAGCTTTCTTCATGTTTGCGTCATCATGCTCATAGTAGTTATCTTTGTGCTAAGAAGTCCTTCATCTGTTTCATCATTGTTTTCCAAAAGTATTTGTTAGGCTAGTTTCAGAAGGAACATCTTTGTAACCATTGGAACCTTAGTAATTAATAACTATACCGGTGAATAGTTAAGTACAACCATAAGATTTACTACACGCTTATTGCAAAGGTGTGTTGGACTAAATCATAATATCACATAATGGTTGGGGTTGGAAGAGACCATTGGGGACCACCTAGTACAAGTCTCTCTGACAAGGAAGGTTCAGGTTGCAGGGATGCGTCCAGATGGGTTTTAAAAGTCTTGAGAAAAGAAGACCCTGTAGCATCTCTGGGCAGCCTGTCCCAGTGCTCCATTGCCCTCAAGGGATTTTTTCCCTATGCTTGGGTGGAACTTCCTGTGTTGTTTGTTCCAGTTGCCCCATTACTCATCACTGAACACCAATGGAAAGAATCTGGCCCCATCCTCCTGACACCTGCTCTTTAAATATTTACAAGCATTGATAACATCCCCTCTCAGTCTTCTCCATATTAAACAGACACAAGTCTCTCAGCCTTTCCTTTTATGAAGTCTGTTCAGCCTGGAGAAGACAAGGCTCTGGTGGGACATTATAGCAATTTTCCAGTACCTAAAGAGGGCCTACAGGAAGGCTGCAGAGGGACTTTTTCCAAAGGACTCTAGTGATGGGACAGGGGGTGATGGTTTAAAGCTAAAAGAGGGGAGGTTTAGATTAGATCTGAGGAAAAAAGTCCTCACTCCGAGGGTACTGAGGCGCTGGAACAGGTTGTCCAGGGAGGTTATGGATGCCTTGTTGCAGGAAGGCTGCAGAGGGACTTTTTACAAGGGACTCTAGTGATGGGACAAGGGGTGATGGTTGAAAGCTAAAAGAGGGGAGGTTTACATTAGACCTGAGGAAGGAATTCCTCACTCCGAGGGTACTGGGGCACTGGAACGGGTTGTCCAGCGAGGTTGTGGATGCCCTGTTGCAGGAAGCATTCAGGGCTGGGTTGAACAGGTCTCTGGGCAACCTGATTGGGTGAAAAATGTTCTTGCATGCTGCAGGAGGGTTGGAACAAGATGATATCTAAGTTCTCTTCCTATCTAAGTCATTCTGTGGTTCTAAGAGATGTTTCCTTAATCATCTTCCCAGTCTTTCGCTGGACTTCCTGGAGTAGTTTGTCCTCTCTCGAACTGGGGTATCTAGAACTGGACACAGGACTTCAGATGTGACCTCACTGGGGCAGATTTGTGGGGGAGTAGAATATCTCTCAACCTGCATCACACTTTTCCCAACACTTCTTAATAGTTCTTGTGGCTGAGAAGACCACAAGAGCACATTGCTGGCTCATGATCTGCCTGTTGTGCACCAGGACATTCTCTGCAGAGCCACGTTCCAGAAAGTTAACCCCTAACCTGTACTGGTGAATGAAGTTATTCCTCTCCAGGCACAGGACACTACACTTTTCATTGTAAAGGCTCACCTCTGTCCAACTCTCCAGCCTGTCTAGGACTTTTTCAATGGAAGCATAGAATTCTGGTGTGCCTGCCAATCATCCTGATTTTGTATCATCAGCTAACTTGCTGAGGGTGCATTCCATCCCTTCATCTAGGTAATTGAATATGTTAAATCCTGCAGAACTGGTATAGTGCAGAATTGTGGGAGAACACATGGGGATTAATGGCTGGGAAAACCCAGAGAAAAATGTTTGTGAGGCATGGGACAAGATATTTATTTGTGATTTGTGATCCCATCCATCATTGATTAAAGAGCTTTGACCTTGTGTTACTATGAATTATGTGTCTCCTGTACTTTGGATTTGTTTGTAGGTCATGCTTACTCTATGATATTTGGTGGAAGTACATACAAGTTATTGTTGTCCTGAGAGTTGGAATGTTCCATCTGGTTTATCTTTTAAAAAATAATTTATACAGTTAATAATTTATTTGTTCTGTCACTTTCAACAGAAGAACTACAGGCCCTGTCTTTCCCAGGTGGAAAGAAACTTAATGCCAACTGCAGACAGTTTCTGCATTAGAATTTATTGCTGATGTGTGCTTTATCTTGGAGATCTGTTTTGCCCCCACCTATTTAGAAGACTAATTTTAATCTTGGTACTACAGTCTTTCACTCCTGTGAGAAACTCATCCTTTTCTATGTCACACTGTTCCTTGTGAGTAGAAAGCAGTTGAAAAGTGCTGGTAGCACAGGTCTGGGTGGCGCCATAATACTTGATCCATCTGTCCATTTATTGCCCCCAGCTGCTCTCCTGTTAGTCTGAGAGACAACTCCGTGCCTTTATGCTTCCTGGCCATGGAAAAAGGTTTCACTTGTGTGGTAGTCAACCAGGTTGGACTAGTGCCTTGATGGAGACACTGGTGGTCAGGTATTGGCTGCACAATAGGAGCCCTCAGCCAACACATGCCACACACTTTCATACCTAATTATCCTTTTTCCAATTTTCAATCATCCTTGTGGTAGCCCTTGCTCCTCCCTAGTTTCCTCACAGGAAAGCAGACTGCTCCACTGATGGTTTTCCTACAGGTCCCAGTTTTGAAACATCCATACTCAAATTTGTGATTTCTGGTACTAGTTCCTAGGCATTTTAATTGTAACAGGAATTACTGAGATCATAGGACCATAGAATGGTAGGGGATGGAAGGAACCTCTAGATACCATCTAGCTCAGATACTGATTCAGCAGGAACATGGCCAGGCAGGTTTTTAATGTCTCCAGAGAGGATGACTCTATAACCTCTCTGGGCAATCTATTCCAGTTCTCTCTTATCCCAACTGTCAGTTTTTCCTTATGCTTAACCAGAACCTTCTGTGTCCCAGTTTGTGCCCATTGGCCTGCTGCTGGGCACCACCAAGGAGTCCAGTCCCTTCCTATTGGCTTCTACTCTTTAGGTATTCCTAATTGTTGATCAGATCTCTCCTTGGTTTCCTCCTCTCCAGGCTAATAGCCCCAGCTCTCTCTCTCAGCCTCTCCTCATAAAGAAGACATTCCAACACTTGATCATCTTAGTGGCTCTGTGCTGGATTCTCTTCATAGGTCCTTGTCCCTCAGAATTGGATGCAGTATTCCAGATGTGATCTTACTAGGGAAGAGTACAAGGGGAGAAAATTGCCCAGCAACCTGCCAGCCACACTCTTAATACACCTCAGGATACCATTTGCCTTCGTGGCTACAAGGGCACATTGCTGGCTCATGGTCAGCTTGTGGTCCACCAGCACCCCTAAGTGCTTTTCTCCAGAGCTGCTCTCAAGCAGGCCAGTTCCCAACCTTTACTAATGCACAGGGTTGTTCTTTCCCAGATGCAGCACTCTACACTCATCCTTATTGAAGTGCAGGTATCTCTCTGCCTAATTCTCCAGACTGTCCAAATCATACTGGATGACAGCACAGCCCTCCAACATGTCAGCCATTCCTCCCAGACTTGCTTCGTTCTGTCCCGTCATCCAGATTTTTGATCAATATATTCAATAGACCTGATCCCAGTAATGATCACTGAGGAACACCAGACATCAGAGAAGTTTTCAAAATGCTGCTGGCCTTGCAGCATGTTTGCTGACTAAAGAGCTGAGGGGTTGAGTGCTCTAACATCACTGCCTATTACAGAAATGCTTGCTTTGAAGGTGAAAGTGGGCTCCATAAAAGCACTCTGGGTTGGCCTATGTCCGCTCTTGTTGAACTTGGTGATGATAGAGTTAAATAAACCCTTTTAAAATTCTACCTGACAGCACTCCTGAAGGGATTTCATGTTCCTGATGCTATTTTTTCACTAAAATGAAAATAAGCTTTGTTTATTTTGACTCTACAGGCAGATGCAGTTGTGTGCGATAATGATGTATCAGACCATGCCAAGAATGTTGCCAAGGCCAGACATCAATTTTTATTTGGCTTGGAGGAAAAGAAGCCTTCAGAAATGGGTAAGCACTCTTTATTAATATTGTGTGGAGAAAAGAAATGAATGATAAAAATCTCTTGGGCCACTTAGGAAAGTTTTGCAGAAGCTGCTCCCTAAAGACCACATGAGGGCCCTCTCACTCTACTACTCTGCCCTTTACCACACCAAGGACCAAAGCAGCCTGCTGGTTTTGCCCCTAAAGTGACAGCAGATCCTTGTCTTATGACACAGACTTTCTTTTTATCTCACCTGGGCCAACTCAATGTAGCATCACAGATTCCTGTGACATAGACATGTTGGTGAGGGGAGCCTCAGCACTTCTTTGCATATAGCTTCAGGCACTGCAATTGCACATGCTGAAACACTACCAGCTCTGCCTGGAGGTCCTTCCAGGAGTGCCCTTTGTGGTTAATGCCTGCATACTGCTGCTTTTGATAAGATTTTAATTTAGATTCTTACGGTGGTACCACAACTGCTTCATCCTCTGTAGTTATTACAGAAGTCCTGGTGCAGTATTTAATTCTATGCCTAAGGATCAGTCTTGTTTCTGTTCTTTTCTTGTAAATACGTGGTGTTTTCTACTGGTTTTGCAGCCCAAGCTTAGAAGAAATATAGTTATTACAACTATTAGTGCAGTGGTTACCAACAATCTCTGCCGTCTTTGCAAAAGTATTTCCTCAGGCATTTCTTTTTGCACAGTTATCCCTTCTAATTGCAAACTTCCTGGAATGTCACTTTTAATTAGAGAAGACTCCCTTCTTGCCAAAGAAGGGCAACACTTTGTACAGAAACTGAGCTTTGTATGCTCCTCCACTTCAGTAATCAGAAAAAAAAATTAGATCTATAAAGTAAGTAAACAGTTTTGGGTTTTCTGAAGTTTGGTCTTGGGAAATAGTAGTTGCAGAGTAAAGGGGGGAAAGCCCAAAACAACCAAAATGCCTTCTGCAGATTACCACAGAACATGTATCAGATTATTATATGAATCATAATGACCTCATTTCTTGGAGAGAAAGAGCATGAGAGCACTGCCAGCAGGCCTTAGTACATTTTCAGAGATTGGCATTAAAAAAAGTGTGCTGTGTGTAATAAATGCAAGTGAATCTATTGTTATTACAAACCAAAACAATTATCAAATGTGGTGGGTTTTCTGAGCATACTGACAACGGAACCCTAAAATGTAGGGCAGCAAAGACTTAGCAAAGAATATTGGCTTATGTGTGTAATTTTCTGTATTTTTCCTGTGCTGCTTCTTGCTTGGTTTCTGAATCTACTTTATTGATCAGAAACTACCATTAGGGGCTAGCTATTAGTGAAATGGGAAGGCTTCAAGGGAAAGTATTTCATGGCGGTTGACGTAAATTACTTGTGAATTGTACCCCAAAACTGAGTGAAGTTGTGTCTATGAAGCCTGCCGTCCTGCCATCAGAGACACGACAAAACCATCTTCTCCTGTGGGAAGATATTGACCACAATGGATAAATGAGTAGTGCTGTCATTTCTACTGTTATTTCTTCAAACAGGCAGATTTTAACTGCTTATTAACTGGAGATTAATGAGGATGGGTTGACAGAGGGAATCAAGTACAAATCCAAAACCCTCGTGCACCAAATCCTGGCTTTCTTTGATTTGATATGTCAAATATGTCATGACCCATGTTTTAAGGGTAAACAACTATAGCGGTATAGTATAGCTGTATTACATAGGGACAATACAACACCAGAAATCCCCCAAAATCCTGCTACTTTCTGAAATTGCCTTTAAAAGAAAGGAAAATGTTGTTGTTTTCATGGGTTGAAGTATGATAGACTTCAAGTGAACAAGTGACAGGGGAGGGGCCTGGGGAGGCACTGGTAGTTGAACTTGATCAAGAAAACATCTTGTCATTATGGGCAGAAAATCTGAAACAAATTATCTAACCCAGACTAGTCTGTGCTTTGGTGGGCCTTCAAAACTGAGAACATAAACAAAAGCTGCTGATTGGAATCATCACATCTGCCTCATAGTTCATCTTTTCCTTTTTGGCCACTGCTATGCTGCTGAAGCGCTGCTGGATGCTGCTGAGGGTATATATTTTTTAACTGGGTACCAAATACTCACCATCGGAGAGACTGATTTAAAAAGAAGAAAGAACAATTTGGAATGACTGTAGCAAACACTTCTCTTTTCCTAGAGGGGAGACAGCAGGCTTTGATAATAAGATGTTATGCTGATGTTTACATTCCAGGTTGAAGCGTCTGCATAATTTCCCAGGTAAGAGGAGGAGGAAAAGAAGTAAATGTTTGTAGAAGAAGTGTTGCATTTATGATATCCAAATGCTAAGGTGCACTCTCATTGTCGGAGCCGCG
>VZRI01001789.1:107674-121168 GCA_013397515.1 Upupa epops | reverse complement strand
CTCAAGAAAGTGTGGAATGAGGGTTTCATCCTTGCTTTTGTAAGGGATTAGTCCTTGCTTTTTACTATTTCCTGGTTTGTGAATAAGGCATATGTTTAATGGAATATGGTTCTGATAGACTGTCTAAAGAAATATAGTTTTGTTGGGATTTGATAAGGTTTGAAATTTAACTAAGGATTAATTTGTTATAACTTTGGCTATGACATATTGTGCTGTCATATCAGTGTTTGTGATTCTGACCCTTGGATGTCGCGAGGTGACTTTAAGCTGTGAGAGTGAGAAGTAGAAAAATCCATGGAGCAATGCAAAGAGTTCTAACCCATAAATGATAAATACATCTGTTACCGTCATCGTTATAGCTGTTATCATTGTAGCAACTGTGTTTCATGTATTGCTTATGGAAGCAATGTGAGGGGATCCCTGTATGTGTGGTGTGACAGTAGCTATGTTAACTACTGCGTGANGCTATGTTAACTACTGTGTGACTGTGAGATAGTGGAATGTTATTGTTTTGTGAGATTTTCTCCAAATGTTGTTTTATAATATGAGTTTTAAAGTGAATGGAGAAAAAGAGACCCCTCTTGGATGCACATTAGCACATTGCAAAGATTTTTGTAACTTGAGGAGGAAGAAGCTTTTGGTTTATGTAGTTTTCATAATGTTTCCCCAGCTTAAAGTCCAGCTATGCTGAGTGATGTGTGCCTTTGATTTCTATGCTTTAAAAGTAAGGTCTAGCTGAACCTTCTCCTCCTCCCATCTTCCTCTACCTGGTGTTATGCTGTTGGAAGGGAGGAGGAGAGGAGCTGGACAGTACACTTAAGGACAGAGAAAGTTAAAGGAGCCCTGGGAAGACTCAGTCTTAACACTGCTCATTAAGTTTGGAAAATGCTACTCTGAAAGAAATAAATTATTCAGCCTTGTATGCAAGATTCTAAGATGGCACCCTGGTTAAATTAAAGCAGGGACCCAGAGAAAGGAGGCAGAAGTTTTAGTTGACACTGAGGTTTCTTATTTAGTTTTAAATTAGAACTTGATATTCAACAGATATGCAAAAGCTTTTGCCACTGTACATTGTTTGGAAACTATCAAATTATGTGTTTACTCTCATGAAGAAGAAGCCATGGTGAGACATGCTGTGAGACAGCAGGGCTAGAGATAGCATCTGAAAAAGTCCAGAGAATAAGCCTGTATATGGAAAATACCAGAACAAACTATTGTATAAAAAGGCATTATCTGAGACCTAGATCCTCTCTACCTGGGCCATGAGCCAGGCAAAGCTGCAAAGAAGCTGAACCTTTGCCTCCCTGCTCTACTTCCTGACACATACTGGCCACACATGAGAAGACCATGGGTGGGTATGAAAGTCACACCTCTGGGCAGATGAGCTGAGCTGCACACATCCTATCATCAAGAGCGTGTTATCTCCCCAGGAACACCTTCTAAGAACGAGTGCCAGTCAGCTTGCCTCTTCCAGGTGGCAGGAGATAGCCATGAAAACTGGTAACGTCTTTTTTTACAGGATTGGATAGTGCAGCAATGTACTCTCTCCCCTCACTCCCCTACTGGTCAAGCAACCATGAGGCATGTCAATGGCTTGCTTAAACTTATGTAACGCTAAAACAAAAAGGGGGAGATATGGGAGAATATGTTTGGGCTTGATCTCGAGGAAGAAGGTGGTAAACAGATATTGTAGCCAACTAGCATTAAGACAAACAAGTATGTAATGCTTTTGTGTCCAATGATAAAAGGCCAAATGTACAGACAGCCCTCCGATCTGTGCATAAAAGAAGCATAGCATTGCTTAATAAACTGTCTTCGCTGGATCAAATTGCAGAGTCCCTGCCCTCAGTACCACAGGTATGATACCAATATTAGTGAAAACTTTACAAGATTTTAGTTTGGAAAGCTAACCAACTGAATGTATATCTGCTATAGAACTACATATTATATGGGACATTAGAGGCAAAATCACTTCCAAGTGCTTTTGGTTTGTGCAGCTTGCAATAAATAAGATGCATAATTATGATTCCATTTTCATCAAAAGGTCGTAAACAACTTGTCAAAAACATTGTTAAGGCCATTCTCTGGTCCCCTATTATCATATTCTTAACAACTAAAGCATATACAGTATTCAAGTTGACATAGAAATTCAACTGCAAATGAACACAATAAATTTTTGAGGGAAAATTTAAACAAATCTGCTGAACTCATAGGTTCTGATTGATTACAAAAGAGAATGTGTGTTCTTTCTTTTACGTGATTGACCCAATTGCTTGTTATTGGATAAGTTTCTATAAGATAAAAGTTTATTATGACATTTTTTTTCATGAATCATGTAGTAAATGAGGTGCTAATGGCCATTACCTGTTTTCTCCATTTTTCTTCATATCCTGGGAACCTGAGAAATCACCTGTGACCAGCTCCTCATCTCCCAGTCTGTCCAGGTTCAAATACACTATCACAGAGAATCATGCAATCAAAGAATGACTTTGTTTGGAAAAGGCTTTTAAGACCATCAAGCGCAACCTATCACATCCCTCAAGAGGGTTTGAGGTAATTTCTGCAGCTTCCATACTTGGAGCCATACACTGACATCATCAAGGGACAGGATGACATTTGAAGGTCAGCTTGCTGCTGCATTCTTCTGACTTCTGCTTCTATTTTGTGTATTTAGGAAAATAAACTTTTTCTTGGTTTGATTTTATGAAGTTGTCTGTGTATAAAGCACTTTTTTAAATTAATTAAGTGCTGAACTCTGCGCTAAGGCCTTATTTCTACCTTGGCCAGTCATTGCAATTATGCAAATAGGCATTGTTTTTAATGTGGAATGAGAAACAGTGGGCCCACAAGTTTAGTTCAATGTTGGTCCAAAATTCATGGGTAATGATCTGAAGTATACAGTATATGGACATCACCTCAAGCTTATTACTAGTTAGTCATGGTATTACTCTTATGTAAATAACCCAGATGGTACACTGTTGTTTGAGTAATTGTGAACAGATATTGCTACCAGAACTGCTACCCTTGAACTGCTCTTTTTCATCGAAACAATAAATCCAGGTGAGGAAAACAGAAATTAATATAAGAGAAGATAATCCATAAAAAATAACAAATTAAAAGACAATTTACTCAGAAAAGGCAGTCTCGTAAGCAGAAGGAAAAGCTCTTAAATTGATGCCTCTATAATGATTTGTTTCTTATTGACAGAATTTTTTGAAGGAATTTTTCCAACTTTATTCTTTTGGAATAGGTTGGGTCGTTTTCACAGATATTTCAGATGCAAAGACTGTGGTATATCAGCACCTCACCAGAAGGAAATTTTCCCCATGCTACAAAAGCCCCTAGATATAATCACAGCACTCTAATCACAGAGTAGGCAAATTAATCCAAACATTAATCCAAAAATGAAATACAAGACAAGGCATAAACAAGCAAAGCTGGAATCTGTGCCAGACTAGAAAGAAAATAATATTAAACTCAGCAACTTAAGGCTATGCAGGGAAGGCCTTAGGTACCAACTGAAAAGTCAGCACCACCCCAGGGTGTTCCTCTAGCTGAAGTTTTCTCAGTTATGCTAAGGTGTACAGTGCCTGTGATTCCCCTTTTTCTAATGATTTCTTTAACTTAGTCCAGGTTATTAGAAGCTTGCAAATTCCTTTAAATTCTATTCTCTGAAACTTAATTTTATATTTAATTAATTTGTAACAAATAAATTAAGTCACACCTAAAATCCTCTAGTGACTTTTGATCTTCACAGAATCCTTGTCTGACAAAGTTTTTGCAGTCCACCCACTATGGGGAAATGAAGAGGTGCATGAATATATCCACACATTACCATTAGCATCACTGAAGTATTTGGTTTCTCTTACTCATTTTTGTGTTGACTGTATCTTTTGAACTACTACTAAGGCACTGCAAGGCCACTGGCTCTTATACTGTTCATGGAGGCTACCAAGGCAAAGCTGGCAGCCTGGGGCCATCCAGCCACCCCAATTCAGAAATAGTTAGAAAGGGACCACCAGGATAGATCAAGCCCCAAGATCAGGCTCCTCCCTGTGGAAAAGCAAACGACAGGCTGGGACATGGCCTCACGGGTGGACCTGGTTCAGCAGGTCTCATGGCCAGGCAGGGCAGGTACTGGGCCACAGGCTGGACGTAGCAGGACCTCAGGGGTGGGAGTCAGGGACAGGCAGGGATGGCTGTGCAAAAAACTAGTTAAGTTAAATGTCACAGCTAGTAAGTGCGCTCACCAGTAACGTCTCAGACACAATCATACTTCTTCAGTGCTAAAAAGCCCAGATCAAGATCTATAAAGCACACTTGGTGCACATCAAAGGCTCCCACACTAGGATTTACTACCCCTAGACTCCCAAACAACATTTGTAATGTTGCAGCCACTTCAGCAACAAACTGGGCATGAGAGAATCAGTCCTTTGTGCTGGAGTGGTGCACTGTGAAATCAGCATGTTATGCTCATCACAGCCCTGCTGAGACAGAGATCTCTTCCTCTGGTGCTGCCTCTGCAGATGCAGTAAATCATTTTCCCTGGCTACTGTTTGTGAGAATGAAGCCAAGGGAAAACTTTTAGTTGTTACAGGGGTGACAGTTCCTGGCAAAGATGAGATATAGTACAGTAAAAAGAGTCAAGAAGATGGTTTATGTGCAGTTCTGAACAGTGATGGATATTCTGCACTAAGTTGGGTTTAGAAGCTGAAGGGAAAGAAAGCATTTGCTATTTTCTACTCTTATTCTTTCTTTGCTTGAAAGCCTCTTCAAATTTAATCTTGTGTGCAACAGGCATGAGGTATATGGAGCAGCTATGTTGTACTGTGCAGAAAAATTGTACTTAGTGTATGTATTTCTTCCATTAAAATTAGTCGAATATTTCTTTTTTCTACAGTAGCATTTTTTATTTTCAGATTCGTATGAGGCTCCAGAAAAAATCATGCAAGTAGCAAAAAAAGGACTCACCCATCTTATTAATGCATTACATTTGCATTAGTAGATGTGCTGCGAGACACAAAATAAAATAACCTTTTCCAAGTGGTTAAGAGTGGGCTGAAGGACTCCTTTTGGTAGATCTGACTGTTACGTTTCATCTTCTTAAGCCTGTAGCCAACTTTACTCATGCTAATCGTGACAAATTATGTTCATTTAGACCTACAAGTCTTTTTCCCAATTCTTTACCTAGAACTGTTTGTCACTGGTTTGACAAACAGTGGTTAGTATAGCCGTAATTAGTTGAACAGTAAGAATGGCACCCAAACAGACTTAGGTATGAATCGGCAAGAAGAGAGAACATGAAAAAAGCTATGAACTTACTTATTCCACTTGGCAGTCATGAAACTAAAGTGCAGTGATTCAGTGGCTCAGTCTTCCACCAGATTTTCTACTAAGCACTTACTTTCTTGAACATCATCCATATCAAGTATTCTAACAACCAGCATAACTTTAATCTTTATACCAGGGCATCTTCCCCTGTTTTGATTTATTGCAGAATCATAAAATGCAGTTGCATGTTGGCTACTTGATATTCAATGATGCAAAATAATTCCTTATTTGAAAGAAATTTCCATTGCCTGAAAACTGCTGAACTACTACAACCTTGTCTATCTGGAATTACAAAAATACCTAAGTTTACCGATAACATAAGAAAAACCTCACAAAATTTAGAATATCAGTAATAAAAAAACCTAGCGTCATTTTTCCCTAATCCTCTGGAGCAAAGTCATGGGACTTTGTAACAGCTAACTCCATACTTTGTCACCCACCCTCTCTTATATGACAGGTGAAAAACTAATGGCTTACATTTAAAAACTTTTTTGTGGCTGGTTATTTTTGGTTTTGTACCATTCCACATCACTTCACATTTAACATCAAGAAGAAGACTGAATTGACTTTGAAATGTATCCATCAGGGAGTGAAAAATGTGAGGAAAACTCTTCTAGAGACTTCAACTTCTTAAAATAATTTACCTGTCCTTGAACAAACTCACTGTAAACCCTCCTTTGGAGATTACATTACACAGACAAATTACCTCACATCCCATTCACCCAGGGTTTTTGTCTGGTATACGTTTGTGTATGGGTTTTTCTTTTTTAATAAAATCAATCACTTCTATCAGATTTCAGAAAATTGTAGCAACCCACCTGTGCTGTGAAACAGCTGTACAGTTGCAGAGAGGAAGAAAAATGATCAGACAATGTTTTAAGCTACATGCTGGCTCACTTAATTACTATTGATATAAAGAAAAGCATGTTAGCTTTGTCACAAAAAGCAAAACTTTGTCAAGAAAGCTACACTATGGTCTCTCATGAGCCTTAAAGAAAAAGTACAGGCAATAATAAAGCAACAGGAATGATTATTCCCAAGAACAGTCAAAATTAGGGATGCAAACATAGATTTCAGTTAGCAGCATGAGTTTTTACATTTTCCTTTTCACCTCTGCATTGTGGAATCTGTTACACTACTTATACTGCTTGCACAGAATTTGTTGAGCATTAGTAGCTAAATGTATGGAAGCCTTATGCCGTAACTAATGAACCTTCACCTAAATATTTTGCACTTCTCCTTGCCAAGTAAATGAAGTCCCCAGATCTGGTTCAAACCAAAAGATAAGGAAACTACATTCATTAGCAGAAGCTGCAAACAGAAAGACCCTGCCTAGACAGTGAAAGGAACCAATGAAGAGTGGTATGACATCAGTCCTTAATATTAATATAGTCCTGACATGTTGCTTGAGGGATGGGGAATTTAGATTGTAAGGGCATAATTGCCCAGGGATTTCCCCCTCTACTCCATGCTGGTGAGACCCCACCTGGAGTACTGCATCCAGTTCTAGAGCCCTTATTACAAGAAAGATGTGGACATGCTGAAGCTTGTCCAGAGGACAGCTACAAGGATGATCAGAGGGCTGGAACACCTCTCCTGTGAGGCCAGACTAACAGAGCTGGGGCTGTTCATTCTGGAGAAGAGGAGGCTCTGATATGACCTTACTATGGCCTTCCAGTATCTGAAGGGGGCTACAAAAAAGCTGGGGAGGGGCTTTTTAGGATCTCAGGTAGTGACAGGACTAGGGGGGATGGAGCAAAGCTGGACATGGGTAGATTTAGGCTTGATATGAGGAGGAAGTTCTTCACCGTTGAGAGAGGTGAGAGCCTGGAATGGGTTGCCCAGGGACGTGGTTGGGGCCCTGTCCCTGGAGGTGTTTAAGGCCAGGCCGGATGAGGCTCTGGCCAGCCTGATCTAGGGTGGGGTATCCCGGCCCATGGCAGGGAGGCTGGAACCCTTCCAACCCTGACTAATTCTCTAACTCCTTCCAGGGAGAGAGATGGGGCACTGGAGGAGGCTGCCATGGGGGTTTGTGGAGTCTGCTTTTCTGGAGACTAAACCCTCCTGGGGTCGAGGTGTCCTGCTGTGGCAAGGGGATTGGACTGGATGATCTTTCGAGGTCCCTTCTGATCCCTGATGATTCTATGATTCTTTGAAGGTCCTCTTCAAAAGGACACAGCTCTAGCTATAGCACAGTAAGTAAAAACAACTTCGTAGAAGAATCTCTCTTTGCTTCATTGATACAGTGGAAACCCAGAGTCAAACCCTCTTATGATGGTTGGCATATATAATTTCCATAATCTGAAAGTTAAGTGCTGGTTGTTAGTTTTCTTTAGCATATTCCCTTGATTTTAAAATTTATTATGCTCATTTCTAGCACTCCAACTTTAATTAAACCCCTCCTAAATGTACAACTAGAGTCACCAAAAGAAGATTGATTTTAAACGGGGAGTTTGGTGGTTTTTTAATTTCACTTCCTGGGTATTCCGATGCAACTGCTGTCCTTTGAGTAGCTGCCTTACAAACATTGAAAAAAACTATTCCTTGGAAATATTCCTTTTTCTTTCCCCTCAAGGTCTCAAGAAATTGTATCAGCCAGCCATGAATAGTTAATAACATTTTTATATCTCCTTCAATCACTTTAAAAACCCCTCACTTTTCACTGACAGTTTTGCCAGTGCTGTCAAAGAAGACAGACAGACTATCTTTTTTGTTAACATATTTTAACAGACGTTAATAGAGCTGTTAATTTCTTAGTCTGTGTTGAACATATTTTCATCAGTTGGTTAGACAATGCCTACAGATGATTAGTTAATTCCCTGGCCAAATATCTTTATGTGTCTTTTTTATCATCAGTGGGATTAATTAGTGAATATGGAATGACCAGAATAAAAAGAACACATGGAAAAGGACAGGTTTTTCAACCAAAAATCTCAGAAACTTTCTCATTCACTGGGGTATTGCTATCGAAGAGAACACTATCACTCTCAACTAACACTTTAATGTTTAAGTATCATCTTTAAATTAGTCATCTAGACTAAGAAGATAAATAAATTAGTAAGCGAGGTGAAGTGGGCACTCCCAGAATGTGATGTATCTAATTTCTTTCAAATATGTTTATTTTGGTTTGACAAATCATGCCTTGTAAGTAATTATAAGAGAGTAAGGCAAACTTTCACTCAAGTCTTGACAAGCAGACTACTGGTTTTCAGAGGATTAAGTGTAGATGACACAGAATATACCTTGCTTATTTGAGCAGTTCCTTGAAGCTTTTCTAGTGCATCCAGGGTCAATGGTTATATGCAGAGGCAGAAGGACAGGGTGTTTTTCAATTTCTCTGTAGCGGGTAATATCTACAACTACTTTCACCTCCTGAATTTTCTCCCAGAGCAGTGACCTAGAACAAAGTTTATGTCATGAGTTCCTCATTAACTTGTGATTTACATTTTTATTGTGACATGTTTTCTAAATCTGTACAAGTGTAGAGACCCCACCATGATGGCATAAGTAGTTATAGCAAGCCTAATTTTTTAAAAAATTAATCACTCTGAGATTTTCAGGGTGACTGAGAATTAAAAAAAGGAAAATGTTACAGATTAACCCTCGGGGACCAATTAAGTGGTCAAATAAATCCTAAGATGTACAAAAATGTCAGTATAAGCCTGCTGGTTTCATTTGCATTATCAAAAATGTGGCTTCAACGACAATTTTTGGGTTTTGTACTGGGGAACAAGGAAAGGGGACAAAAAACATGAAACAAAGGAGAAAAAATGTTACACATTATGATCACTTACAGTGGTCATGTTGAAAAAACAGAGACTAGAATAATAAATTACAAATACCATAGTATTAGAGGTTCCTTAGTGTGAGAGGAAACACTGAGAAAGAATAAAAGGAAAAGGAAAACAGCTAGAGATGATAAAAAGATTACAATTGTAACACAAAAATGTATGTGGGTTCTTCAGAAACAAGTTGGTGGTTGTTACCAAGGCCGGGAGTGAACAAGTGGTAGCAATGAACTTGTGAGGAAATAGAAATCATTGAGCTTAGCTATTTTATATGAGGTAAGTCAGAAGAATTTAGCAACAGTGAGAATGTGGGAATCCCCAACTAGAATAAACCTAGTGCTATTGCAGGGGATTGCAGGATTGCACCCATAATCACAGGTTTTGCTATCAGGATTACAGTCTAGGAACTGTTTCTCCAAATTAGTCTTGCATTTATGTGGTTGTATTTGTTTTGGCACTGCAATACGCATACAGGGTACTACTACATATTACTGCCTTTAAGAACTTTTGACAAATACATTATTCGTGTCTTTTCTGAAACGTTATTCCAATTAAGTACAATTATTTGTTAAACTGGACACTTCTATATTGCAAGCATATCTAAGACTGTGATTTATCAATGCTGTAATTGTGCTGATTTTTGAAGGACATAATTTTGAAGTACTTTATTCCTTTTATTCCTCTAAGCCTTTCAGTCAACCAAAACCCCTATCTATTTTCATGGGTCTTGTCTTTCTTCTTAATGCTTTGAGACTTGTGAAATTATTGCATTTTTAACTTCTTACTAAATTATCTAGCCCAGAATATCAATAGTGCTGGAATAGTAAACTGAGAGACTCAGTTATAAGTGTATTCTTTTGCACCATCCAGGGTAAGTGCCTTTACTATAAATACCTTCCTTTTTAAAAATGGCACCATTTTGTAAGTTTGCCATACAATAGAAAGAATACAAAAATAGAGACAGATAATTGAATAAAAATATCTGAAAGACACCATGAAAATGACAAAAACCCACCCTATTTTTCTCTATTACTTTATGCCTCATCATCCCTTAAATAGAACAACTCATATTCTTAGTTGTTTTGAAAAAATAGGGTAAAAATAACAGCCACAGCTGCTGCCTGAACTACAAGTGCAGTTGCATGCAGATATACAGAGAAAGCTTCAGAGATAAATTGATTATCACTACTGCAACAGACAAATGGTTGGTTGGTCATTTTACTGAATAAGTTGAAGTTGTTGTGCCAAGGAGGATACGTAATGATGTTCAAAATATTGCAGTGCACAAAAAAACAAACAGCAGGAAGGACAGAATCACCATGAACTCTTGCTCAGTTATAGGATGTTGCTTAAAAGTTTATCTTAACATGCTTTTCTTTGTGGATAGAAATGCTAAATTCAGTCCTTTCAGCTGCCTGACCTGTATGGGTGAATATTCAGTTGCAGATGTCTGCTGAAGGAAGTGCCACATGCATGAAGAGTGAAGCTATTCTTTAGGTTGAGAAAAGCAAAAGGAAGACACATCTGTTAAGCATTTAAACTTCTGAATGCCTTATCCAACATACTTTGGTCTGGAAATAAATCAGACAGGATGTCTTGAAAGATATCCAGACAAACCTAAAAGCATAGAAACATTAAGGTTGGAAGACACCTCAAAGATCATAAAATCCAACCACCAAAACAACACCACCATGCCCATTAAACCATGTTTCCAAGAGCCAGTCAACATACCCAGGTCCTGTTCTGCTGAGCAGTTCTCCATCCAATCTTCCCCAGGCCTGTAGAATTGCATGGGGTTGTTTTGACTTAAGTGTAGGACCCAGCATCTGATCTTGTTAAACTTCATACAATTGACCTCTAGCCATCAATTCAGGCTATCCAGGTCCCTCCGCAGAGCTTTTCTACTCTCAAGCAGATCAACATATCCATAGGTGTCATCTACAAACTTGGTGAGGATGATCTCAATCCCCTCATCCAGATCATTAATGAAGATATTGAACAAGATTGGCCCCAATATTGAGCCCTGGAGAACATTGCTTGTAACTGACTGACAACTTGATTCAACACAACTGTTCAGGCTCAGCTATGCAGCCAATATTTTACACAGTGAAGAGTCCACCTGTATAAGCCATGAGCCATGAGGTTCTATGAGAAAATGTTGTGGGAGACTGTATCAAATGCTTGACTAAAATCCCAGTTTAGGCTGTGTTAGTAGTACATCAAGAATAGCCTTTCTGGGATATTTTAGTATTGCAGTTATTTCTGTTTCCTTTCTCAGACACAAACAGAACATTTGATTTCTCCCTTCCCCTCCCCTCCCTTCCCCTTTCTTTCTTCTTTCCTGACTTTTCATTCTTACTGTCCACTCTCTCTCAAACACACCACTTTTAGCTTTTCCAACCAGTTTAGGCTATGGTTCAGCTAGAGGCTAGGACAAAAGCTTTCATCAATACCATTGCTTTGGTGGAAACAGCATCACCAAATGACTGACATATTTCTGAGGGAAGACTGCTACACACCAAAGCCCAGGACTCTTACTTGTCTCTGAACAAAAAAAGAACACAGAAAGGAAATGGTAAGCTAATCAGTATTACCATTCAGGATAACACACTTTTCTTTCTCCTTACAAATACTGCATAAACAGACATGCATATGGATATACATCTACTCACACAGCCAGATTCTATTCTCAGCTATGCATACACTGTTCCCATTGAAGCACAGAAGCCACACACATGCATCTGAGGCAAAAATGTGGACCAAACAGCTGGATGTTTTGACGTAGCCACGTTAATTATAGTGCTCAATGATCACTGTATATAGATGGAACTCAGACCACACTGAACCAAAGATTGGCCTTGTAGTGCTATTCCCAGCTCTTTGACAGCAGACAGTGGTACCTGAGAGAAAACAAAACATACAACACCATCTTGAAAATTGTCACCTGTTCATTTTTTCGGTACTCATCCTTCCTGATGTAGGAACAGATTCTAATGTATGTGGCCACACACAAAGCCTGCCTGCAGCCAAATTGCTCATAAACCAGCACTGAAATCTACTGGCAGCATTTAGTGTTATGGATGTAACCGGGATACTAGTATTGCTGATTTGGCAACACTTTCTTTAGCTGCTTCTGTTAACATGTCAATGCTTGGCTGCCCCAAGTTTTCACCAGCTGCCTTCTTTCACTGGCTTGTTTCAAAGACCCAAGTGAATTGAGTGTATATAGCCTGGTTTGAGTTTGTTCTGGCATGTATGTACTCATACACATAGCTGCATTTATTGAGCTGAAAGTGGTCTGTCCATATATTTCCCTATCAACAGTTAAGCAAATGAAAACCAATTTCCAACTCATGATTACAAATAAGAAAATATTTTAAAATTATAAAAATCATGTGATGCTATTAAGTAATGATGCACTGAAAAGAGTGTGTCATAAAATGAATACAAAATTAGTCCTCTGTATTTTTAGGTGTTGCATGAGGCCATAGGACATGCTTACCTGAAAAACATGCAGTGTGTATTTTTGTCACAGAAGAGAACCTTACAATATGTATAGGATTTCAGCTCGATATTTGGTGTGTTCAACAGAAACCAAGGTCATTGAGGCAGGTTGAATTTTATTTTCTGTGATTCATTAACTACTTGTTTATCTCCATTTTTCTTTTAAGGCACATCAACAACAACAAAATTTCATTCACTGGTTACATTTCCTTCTTAAAAATTAAGACAATGTAAATTACTCTTCACCCAAGAATCTGTAGCTCTGCACAGCAGCTGAAGAGTTACTTTCTAACAGTGCATCATTAATTGTCCTCTATTTGCCCAATGCTGAACACAACTTAGGAATGTGGAAGAAAAGACAATAGTGCCTTTAGGATACAAATAACTACCTTGGTTGATTTCTTCATAGAGACAATTAAGAGTCAGAAAATCTGACTGCCACCTGGAAATCATACCCTACAAGACCAGAATGGAGTAATGCTGCTAGCTTCCAAAAGAATGAGTCAACAAGGGAAAGCATTGCCACCTCAAAACCATCCCATATCAGGGAACATATGAAAATAATGGGTTTTGGTAGTATTTAATTCAATTGTGCATTAGTTGATTTTAATTTTTATTTCACCCTGAAAGCATTTTATGTGTTTATACCTTTGTAATGGTTTAGGGAGAGGGTCTAAATCAGTTTGGATTGGTGCCTATAATTCAAGTATAGCAACCAGCTCTCACCAAGAGTTCAACAGGCAAGGAAGCAACTTAGCTAGAAAGACAAGAGTTTATTAAACCCATCACCTATAAGAAAAGGAAAAATCCCCAAATAAGTAAAAGAATTAAAAAGGTAAACCAGAAACTGTATCACAATGCCTTTACACAC
>VZRI01001789.1:15387-107629 GCA_013397515.1 Upupa epops | reverse complement strand
TCTCAGTGCCAGAGTACACAGTTCGGTGGGGGCAAAGCCAACATGGCACTGTTGGTGAATGGCAAATAGGCTTTCTGGGGTCTCATCCAAGGACTTTCTACAGGCCTGATGCAGAGCCTTTCTTTCTTCTCCCCTGTGGTCAGGCAGCAAGGGAGGTAGAGGGTTAAGAGCTCACCTCTGTTTGGCATCTTCAAAGGTGTTTAGACTGTAAGGTGGCTTTGTAGGATCTGCCCTTACTCCGTCCCACTGTCAAGCACAGGAACGAGCTAGTGGTGGCTTTTCTATATCTGAGCCCTCAGCAAAAGACGGGAGGGCTGCAGGTTCAGCCCCACAGATACAGAGAACAGCTTGTCTCTTTGGCCTCTCTGTTCAAGTTCCCATGCAAAAGAGGCAGTGGCTAACCCTGCAGCAGAACTACAGGCAGGCTTCCTTTGTGTTCCACCCTTCGGTGGCAGGGGATTGAGAGATGTTGCTTGCCCCCCAACCCTTGGGGTGTGGGGGGAGCACTCTCCTAGAGGAACTTCCTGTCTCTCAAGAGGTATCTGAGGAGAAGCAGAAGAAAGATGACAATGGTGCAGACGACGACAAAGAGAAGGTGAAGAAGCAGAAAGTACCTTCCCTTTATGGACTTTGTCCACCAATCACCTGTAGAGTCCAGAAACTGATGCAGGACGTCTGCTAGGAAAGCTACCTCCAGCTTCAAAATTAAATGCTTTTTCAGCATAAAAGCACCACAAGGGATATTTGAAAATTTTGTCATTTTCAAACCAGAAAAACCTTAAATATTATTTCTCCTGCATATGAGTTTTTTTAACATTTATAATTTATTGACACTAAGAATTATCCAGTGAATGTACAGGATATTCTGTGGCTCCAGGTTGAAAATCTTTCTGTATTTCATACATTATTAGTTAATTATAGTCTCACAATGTGCTACAAAATTAAAAAATAAACCATCATGGAAAAAATTATATTTCAGTAAGGAAAGAAGCTGAGTTTTTCACAGCAAGAAGCAATACCCAATTGCAATTAAAATTATTATTAAAATAATAAAAGAACAGAGGATGGCTATGAAGTACTTGCAGCTGAGATATTCTCATTTGCTTGACGTAGATCATGTATTCCAGGTGCTCACTTAGCCACACACTCAGATTCTTGTTCTTCAGTGAGACCCAGTGATTCGTTTCTGTTCTCTATACTGGTAATGGGAAGCATCATCCTTTGAACACAGCTTTTTAGCTAAGGTTCTCTATTTTGTTTTCCCCTCTTCATATAAGACTCAATGAAAAGTGCATCTAGATTCTTCATGTCTTCATACTTCATCACTGTTCTTTAGAACAGTTACTTGTGCTTTAAAAAAGACATTGAAGAGAAAAAGAGGAAAAAAGAACAGAACCTGCCAATAAAATGGATTTCCAAACCCATCTAAAATATATGCACTCAATATCATTAGAAATACTGTATGTATATATATATAATACACACACACACATATATGTAATTATGAACATAATATAGATCTGTTTAAATCATTTTACTTTTTAAAGATGTATTTCCTACATGTTCTCTGAGGTATGTCACAGCACACATTTGTGCTTTACGCAAAATACTCAAACAAATACTCAAAATAGTAATTTCAAAAACTGGCTTTGTTCTGAGGCTCTAATTTTTAGTATTTAAAACCTGATAACGAAGAAAGTTTGGTGCATGATATGCCATGAAAAACCCAAGTTCCAGCTAATTTAACGAAACATTTTAAAATCTTTAAAAATGGCTCTTTTAAATAAAATGTTACATTGAAAAATGTATACAGATATTATTCATGTAAACAGAAACACCAAGAAAATTCATTTTCAAAACAACATAATCAAGATTTTTAAAAGTTTGCTAGAGAAAGCTGGGTTATTATTAAATTGTTTTGCTTTCTCCCTTTTTACTTTATACTTTTCTCTGTGGAATATGTTACTGTGGCAGTGACTCCACATGTATACATACTTCCTCTACTGTAGCTGAGTTAGGTTTGCTAAAACAAGGCTACATGCAAGTGGATAAAGCCATGCAGAAATATCCATGTTAACCTGAAAGTAACTACATTAGAGACTTGGGCAAGAAAGTGTCTTTACTGGGATAACACACTGGGGAGGGGGGAAGGTAGAGGTGGGGGGAAACATCACTGTCTTCCAGTACACCGATTACCTCATTTGGGACTGGTTCCTATACCCTAGTTCAGCACCACCTACTCTGAGTTTACATTTAGTGAGTTTAATGCTTCAGCAGAAAACTCTTGAAGGATAAAACCCTATGGACAAGTCCAAGTGTGCTCTGGTTAATTTTAATTCAGAATGTGTGAAGTTTGGATTGCATCAAATACCTTGATGCAGAAGACAGCACATGTCACTGGTCAAGAAACTGAAGGAGCAGATGGCAAAGAGATTTGATGTACTATCTCCTCTAATCTCACTTCCTAACAGTGATGAGTTCATATTGTACTGCTTTATGATTTCACTACCTCAGCTGCTCCTTTTACCTAAAAATTCTGCAGATAGACAGACATATGTGTTTTGAAGTTTAATACTTTAAGTATTGTTATTTAAGTTAAGCAAAACTTAATTCAGCAGTGGAAATGCTCAGGAATAATGAAATCCATCCTCTAATGCATTTGAGCAATTGCCAATGTTCTTACCACCTGCCAAGTTATAGATGCAAGTCTAGATCTAAGATATATCCACAAGTGTACATACATAGATACTTTAACTGTTAATTGTAACTTTATATGAAAATTGTTTTTTTATTCTTTTAAATCATTCTTGAGTCTATCTCTATGGATTGACTTATATAATAATCTGATGACCATACTCAAGCATATGATTTATTCTCATATCCGTGTTGAAGCATTCTCATTCATCACAGAATTTTTAACAATCCTGAGTACACAACACATGCACCATTTTCATCACGATGCATTGTCATGTTTTGGAATGCAATCTATCACAACATAAAAAAATAGTATGAGACTTCAACTTCTATAAAACTGTAAGTAGGATTCATTTCAGCAAACTTTTAAGCACTGATGTAGCAGGCAAGTACATCTGAGTTACTCAGCTAGACTCTTTTTAATGTTGTTGGAGAGAAAAAAGGCATCACTAAATCACATTGTACCTGACATTTTCAACCTGTTAATCAGGATGAGATGAGGAGATTTGTAAGAGTAGCTGTTTCTTATAGCAGTCTGTTAAGGGAGAATACCCTGTTAATGATAAATTTCTACAGCACAGATATCTGTGCTAAAGACATTCTGAAAGCTACCATTGTTGTCCCTGACTGTAAAGGCATCTTTTGAAATACAGCCCTTCAGAAAAAGCTGAGTTGGATTCTTAGGTACATGCTTTAGGTTGTTAATTACCAATTTTCCCTGTGATTTACTTCAATTTGCCACACCTATCTCTTGGCCATATTTTTTCCCTATGTTCTATTAATATATGTAGCATAAATAGCAAGATAGATGAACTCTTATATCCATTACCCTTCTTCAGTTGTAATCTGCTGCTAGCATACTAGGTAGTATACTATGCTAGTATTCTATGATTCTATTAGCTTGTGATAAGAGTGTATGCTGCTTAAATAAGATAGGAGCTGAAAAAGAAAGTAAATTAATTTGATTTATGTTCTCAAGAGCAATTGCGAGTCCAAATTGTATTATACCTGTAGCCAATGGTATGTGAAATGGTTCATACAAATTCCACAGAAAGTTAGTCCAAAGACCTTTGCCTGTACCTTTTCCAAGCTGCACTACTAAACCATTTAGCTCAAAATGAACAGGAGAATAAATAATAAAAGTATTACAGTCCCAAAGGTAAGTTGATTAAGGCTCAGATGCTCTTGGCAGCACTACAAATGATGGGCACATGATCAGCAAAAAGCATGGAAAAGATGCAAAGGATAATGACACATTCTGCTACTGTGTTTGTTTTCCTTCTATTTTGCTCATTATGTACAAAATCAGATGTGGAAGTCACAGCCAGAAAGCAACAGCTCAATACAAAGCAACCATGAATCCTATCCAAATAGCTGACAACACTCATCTTTCTGTAGCTGTCATCAGATGACTGAGAAAATAAGTTCAATAAACAAAATAAAAATGTATTGTCCTTAGTGATTAATTCTCACATCAGCTTCAAGACAAATTCCTGTGAGAAACCTATGGGAGAATACTACTGCTTCCCATAGGTCCTGCTGGTTCCTACATTCACTTGACTGCTCAGGCACCCTTGTTGTCCCATTACTACCTGCTGAACACCATGAAAAGTTGTTGAAAAAACACATTTTCTTCTTTAAAAATGAAGCAAACATGAATCCTACAGAACTACTTCCCATTTGTATAGAAAATGTACAGAAGGCAAATTCCATTCCAGGCTGCATCAAAAAAGTGTGCCCAGCAGCTTGAGGGAGGAGCTTTTTCTCCCTCTAGTCTGCTCTGGGGAGACTCCACCTGGACTACTGTGCCCAGCTCTGGGGTTCCTCAACACAAGAAGGACATTTACATTTCAGAGTGGTCCAGAGAATGGCCATGAAAAAAGATCTGAGGGCTGGAATGCCTCTTCTGTGAAGGCAGGCTGCAACAGCTGGGCTTGTTCAGCCTGGACAAGAAAGGTGGCTCTGGGGACATCTTATTGAAGCTTTTCAGTACTTAAAGAAAGATAGAGGTCAGTGTTTTAGCAAGGCCAGTTGTAACAGGGCAAAGGGTAATGGTTTTGAACTACAAGAGGAAAGATTTAGACTGTATACTAGGAAGAAATATTTTACAGTGTGGGTGGTGAAACACTGGAACAGATTGACCAGAGAGATAGTGAAAGCCCCATCCCTGGAGATATTCAAGGTTAGGATGGATAAGGCTATGGGAATCCTGATTTAGTTGCAGATGACCGTGCTCACTGCAGGGGAGGCTGGACTAGATGCAACTATCTTTAATGCAACTCAATGCATTCAATTATTCTATAAAGTGGAACATAAAAATAGTTTCTGAAAACCAAAATAAATCTGAACTTTCTTAAAAGCCATTCTAAGCCAAATAAAATTTCAGAGAAAAATACCCTATCAGTTTGAACTTACTGTTTTCATGATCACTTAAACCTATCATTACAAAAGTGTTTTGCACTCTTAAAATTAATCCAACATTTTGTGTGGCCCATTTAGGAGGATTTAGTGAACACAGAAGCCTTATGCAGAAACAAAAGGTCATGTCAGTAAGCTGTTAATAAGTGTGGTTTTCTTCAATGGTGACATCTTGGTAGTTGTGCTTATGACAGTGTCCCTGGAAACTGCCTCTTGCATGAATGAATTCACAAAAAGACAAACACAAACAGCATTTTCCCTTGTTCATTTGAATCACTGCAAAGTAATAGCTTCAAGGGCTTTCATCCAGATGAGCCTGGGAAATATACAGTAGGTTAAGCACCTCAAGTACCTTTCACTATCTATCCTTCCACTATGTCTTCTGAGCATTACGCAGCAGACTAAATAGAGAGTGAAAAGAGTGCAGTCATTACATTTTCTTCCTTTGCATTTTAAAGAATAGGATTTTATCCATCTTGTGTTCTGTTCCACAGCTGCTGTAGGTATGTCTGAAAGGTTTGTGTTCTCTTTGGCTCGGACTTTCCACGTCACCTTTAGCCAGCCAGTGTACCCATGTCTGATTCAGTTTCCCCACCACTTTATCGTTTTTAAAGACCGTTTTCCTTTCTCTGATGCCTTGATATCACAAACTGAAATTACATTATTGCCACAAAACCTGTTACAGGGTTGAGGTGAACTAACAGAAATGAATGAGAGACAGAATCCCTATTGAAATCCCTTAAAACAGCATTGGGGGCTATTCCAGTTTAGGGAAGATTGCACTGCGAGTGCTCATGATGTCTCTGTTGGCCTGTAAAGAGGAAAAAAATGCTCTCCAGAACTGACAAAGTCACAAGATGTAAATTCACTACATAAACTGATAAAATGTTAAAGCATATTTCTTCTTTCTCAGTACAGACTGCAGTCATAGCTTTCTTTTATCATCTCATCACTCTCCACATATACACACAAAATTAAGGTTGAAGACTTCTAGGTTAAAATCATAAATAGTCAATCAATAGTTGCAGTATATCGTGTCTTGTTCTTTCATTAGCCAAGTGTGAAACATGGGCACAGCCACTGAACACTTGTCTAATTGAATCGCAGTTGCTTAAGTGCTCTCAAGAGGTGATACATTAAAAAGCATTTTATGCATGGAAGAAACAGGTTTCTTCAAGTTGGAGCAATAATATGGCATGACCCTAGCAATAAATTGCGGGTTATTCACTAACACCAGATTACTATCAATAAAAATTATCTCTGATCAATTTACATAGGAAGAAAGAGTAAACAGAAGATTCTACTCTGCACATTATTTTGTTTGGGTTTTTTTTTTTTTTTTGCTTAAATTACTGTCAATTTAATTGGAGAAATGGTCAACTTATTGCTTGAAGACAATTATTTCAGCGAATCTGATTTATTTTGCTTTGAATAAATGTTTATCAGAAGTACTGGTTTGGGACAATCTTATAGATGTTTTCCAAACTTTGAGACCATAACCTTTATTTTTATGCAATCTTTTTCTGAAATAAAAATATTGTCAATTTTTATAAGAATTTGCTTTCCCAAATCATACTGTACTGGCTGTGTAAAGTCATCAGATACAGTAAAAGGTTCACTTATCAAAATAATTTCTGTATTTAACACTAGTTCTAAAGCTTGCCAATTTCAGCAAGATATTTTATGCATTGCAAGTAATCTAGAAATGCAGTGGAATAAAACAGAAAAGGCACTGTCATGAGAAGAAAATAACCAATGTATTTAGTTATATGCTGAAGGAAAAACATCCCAAAAGCCAAATAGCTTTTGCAGTTCTGCCATGGAGAGCATCGCATCCCTTGGGATGTCAACCACACCATTCAGATTGGCAACATCTGCAAAGCTGCTGGGAATGCACTCCGTCCCATTGTCTGTATAATTGATGAAGACACTAATAGTACTGGTCCCAGTGTGGACCTCTGTGGGAGACCAATTGGCAGTGATTTCCAAATGGACATTGAGCTATTGACCACTGCCCTTCTAGATGTGACTTTTCAGCCAATTATCTACCCACCAAACAGCCCACCCATTGAATCCACAGCTCATCAATTTAGGGAGAGGACTGTCATGGGGGACTGTGTCAAAGGCCTTGGAGAAATCATCAGTACTACAGACTTACATATGTTCAGGTTCCTCAAGTGGTCATGAACATCACCTTCTCTTTCAGCAGGTGGGACTTTGCTTCCCTAGCCCTCATCTTGCTGTCCACTGATTTGAGAGGTGTAGGAACAACAGTTTCTAGTGAACACTGTGGTGAGAAGAGATTGCCAGTCTCGGTCACGAGGGGGCATACACTTGGTTTGACTGCAGTCAGAGAGCAGGCTAGCTGGGAGGGGAAACAGTCAGGACAGCTGACCCTAGCTGACCAAAGGGATGTCCCATACCATGTGATATCAGGTTTAACAATAAAAGCTGTGGGGAAGAACAAAAGATATTGCAGGTTTTAACATTCATTTTCTCAGGCAACCACTATGTGTGATGGATCCTTGCTTTCCTGGAGATGGATGAACATCTGCCTGCTTATGGGAAACTGTTGTTTTGCTTTACATATTAAACTGTCTTTATCTTAATCCGCAAGTTTTCTCAGTCTGATTCTCACCCAAATTTCTTCAGTTTTACCACTCTGATTCTCACCCAAACTTCACTGAAGGAAGTGAATGCGTGACTGGGTGGAGCTGAGCTGCCCGCTGAGGTTAAACCACAACTGCCCCTGAAATAGGAAGCTTTAAAGCTTACAGCATATTTGGCTAACAGAGCGAAGTATGAGAGGGTATTCAGTGCAGATGGTGCTGAAGGCAAAGCCATGCAATAAGCTTAATACACTGATATACTGTAGAAATATTGTACAGGGCAAAACAGGATCCCGGTGGAAAACCCTCATCTCTTGAGTTGGAGATTGATAAACTCCTTAGATTCCAGCTCAAGCCAGCAAAGACTATTTCAGTTCACTCTTATCTGGACTCATTCTTAGCAAATCTCATATATATACATATATATATTATTTTGTTGTTTTGCTGAAATGCTGGGTTGTATAGATCCACCTTTTCCACTTATTTTTTTTCTAGGGATTTTTCATAATCCTCTCCCTCCCTTTTCTCATTTCACATATGAACTGAAGTTTTTGTTATGGAAGCAAAGATGATAGCCACAGCTTTGTTTTAAATAAAGTGCAATGATATAATTTCTTCAGAGGCCTGTTGATAAGTAGGAGGAAACACAAAAATACAAACACACCCAAATTAATCCCAAATTGATAGATGTTCAAATCTGTTGCTCCTGCTCAACCTGCAAATCAGGCTGTGAATTCATCCAAGTGAACAATCTAAAATTGCACTGCAAGTTGACAGTACTTGTTTCACACTACAAAGTGTGATCTGCCCAAGGGACCAATGCCTGGCTCCTGAATCAAGTGATGCAGAGTGGCTTGTGCGCATGCTGCTCAGGACAAGCTCTGCTAAAAATCCCTTAGAGCAGCCCTGCAGAATAGTTGTAAGCCTGGTGTTGCCTCCAAGCTCTATTTGGCACTTCTATGGATTTAAGACATTGTTATTTCTGGAGCTTATTTCTGTATACCTCTTTTTTTTCTTACTTTTTCTTTTCCCAAATATATAATAATGCCCTGAGATGATGTAAGGACTGTGTTATAGCCTATCGAGCCAATTAGAGTTAAGTTGTGATTCTAAGGGCTTGTGTTGCAAGTCCTGGACTTGATTTGAAAACACTTGAGAAGGTTCTATGGGAAATACTGCTACTTCTTCTCCAGCTGACCACTGCTAGCAGCCTAAAACCCGTAAACACATGCGAATTTCATTACAGAAGGAGCTGATTCATTCCAGAAGAGAGATCAGGCCTGAACAGGAAAGCTGAGATGTGAATATACTCTCATCCTCCTGCCAAGCTACAACCTGGAAATCTCATTTTGCTGTAAAAATTTATCAGTGCTAGCAGTGAACTTTTCTGACATATGAAAGACAGGCTTTTTTCGCATCAGGACATTCATTAGGCAAACTGATAATGATGTTTGGATTATTTGTAAAAATTTGAGGATAATGCTTGGGAGCCACATTAAAAATACACTAAGGAAAATCAAAAGGGTAATTTCTCTTTTCATATCCTAAAATCACACCTTATCTTGTACTTATTTATCTGGGTGCTAGTATAAATTTATATGAGTTTTCCAGCAGCAATACACAATTTTCCCTTCAAATTTTAAAAATGGATACCTGCATAGTGGAGCATTTTATAACAAAGCAGTCAATTAATTAGAAGAGTGCTGCTACATGTTGCTTGAGCTCACCTCTGACGATACATAATCAGAGTGAATACATTTGGTCTTTGGAGAGCATGTGATAAAAAGCTGCTTGTTTTCACATTTGTGTGCTTATACAACATTTCTGAATATGTCAGACATAAAGTAGTCTCTCCATTGTGCATGAGAAAAGCAATGCAAAGCAAAAGCCCAGGTGCAATTGCTGCTAATGCAAGATGTTTCCTTAAGTCTCAGCCCCAAGAACATTTTATTATCATTAGAGAAGCACAGGCAATTACAAGGAGCTATCTAAACCTGAGTCACTCAGCCACCCACTGAAAGGAAAGGATGACAATGCTTCCCTTAAAACACTCTGGTCAAGTGTTTCAGGAATGATAGAATGAATTTTCAAAAAAGAACATAATTATATTTGCTTTTGCCATTTGTGCCATTTCTTGTATTTCTAGGTGATTTTGTGTTCCAGTGATAAGGAGTTTGAACAACTTTTTCAAGTAGGGAGGTGTTAATAGAAAACTCAACTGTTGTGAGAACACTTATTCCCTTTAGTTGATTCTGTCTGCACAATATATAAGGACCAAGCTCTTCACCAAATACACAAAAGCAAAAATCAAACTGAACCCAAAAGCTGTAAGTAAGCACCTGTGCAGCTAGATTAATCTCCCAGCTGCAGAGTAAAGCTACCTGTCTGACTTGTGTAATCATGAGTATACGACAGAAAAAAAAGACTATCTGGTACACAAATCCAGACCCAAGGAGTGAAATAACCTGGAGCTGGGGAATGCTCTGCAAGCAGCTGTGAAGCTGCCTCTGCTTACAGAAGAAATTACCCTTTCAAAGCATAACCCACTTTTGCCTGGTTGACCCTAGCTTCGTGTCTGAACATGGAAATAGAGAACCATCAAACAAATATCTGAGTATATCAGCATGGCAACTACTTCCATATGAGGTTTATATTTCAGTCAATTACAAAGTTTGAGGAAAGACCTTTTTTTCATTCATATGCATCTCAGCTGTAAGCAAAAGGGACATAAACAAGAAAACCATGACCACTAAGGGATTGTTTAAAGTCTAAAGGGACTTTCACTCTGTGAAAACATGTTGAAAAAAATAATCTTTGCTGCCAAGCACAACTAGGATTCAGACTAACACATCTGTCGGGCCATATGTGGCAAGTGGTAGCTTTAGGGCATTCTCAACAATCTACCACTTGTTTTAGGATTAATTTCATCTAGCAGTTATATGTCCACTCCCTGTGGTCATGGAGGTTCCATGTGAAAGGAAAGAGACTAATCAGACAAATTTCCTGGAAATACTGTAGTAGGAAAGGCCCAGAGGAGCACCAGTCATTATTCTCTCCACTTTCACTGAAGAAGACTGGGTAGTTACATAGCTGTTTTACTCCTGGGCAACAGAAGCACCATGAGATAAATTCCAACATGTAAGCTCGGGGTAAAAATGTCATTCAGTCATATACTGCCAGTATGAAAAGTTCCTCCACTTCTGGATAGTCTGCAGCTGAAATGTTTCATTGCACTTTTGAACTTTGATGTGAGAGCTATTGCTGCAACAACATTGGATATGTAGATAGTCTCAAAATTACTGTATTTGCTTAGTTATTTTCTGGGGAATATAGAGGTTTTGCTTTTTTCTTTTCACTGACGCTTTCTTCATACATAATTTCAGGTTTAAAGCTAGAATGTTAAATTGGCACAAGGTAATGAAAATTATTCTTTGCTTTAAACAACTATCTTTTAGTGCTAACAGAATGGAGATCAGACAAGCTAAAGTGTCAGAGTACATTCTTTTTGCTAAAATTCAGGTTTCTGAGAAATAACAGGTGTTTAATGTTGATCAAATTGACTTCTGTTATTTGCAATAGCAAAGTAATTGCTGGCTGCACTAGTGAGAAATTAGATAATTTTATTAAAAAGATCTAACCCAAATGTTCCATTGCACTGTTACCAGACTCTCCATTATTCCTATACTTAACTGCTAGAACACTAATAAAATCTTAGTTACGAATATGACCACTGACTTCAAACAGGGCCAACTTGCACCCAGTGTGACGTGACCTCTTCAAAACAAGCCATGATCTATTTGTGCTTCTGCTCAACAGAGCTTCATTTTTTTCCTTTCCCCAACTACGTTGATTCTTGTAAAAATCATTATGGCTGTAACATAGGTATTTTGCATAATTATCTACAGCAGAACTGTTTTATTTAACTGTGTTCACATGAGCTCAAACTGTGGAGACTAGGCCCTCTCTGTGGCAACTGAGGGAGGGTGGATGAAGTGGACAGGAAGACAGTAGACTCTTCCTGTCCTTTTTTTTTTTAATTTCTCAGGGTTTTTTTTTGGTAGCTGATCATTAATCCTCCCTGGTCACTCTTATTCTTTCTTCTCTCCACATTTATCAAGTTTTCTCTCCATCAGCTCCTGGCAAAACCAAACAAGCCACCACACAATGTCACATCCATATTTTAGTCCTTGCTTGTGCAGGCTGGTTGAAGGTCCAAAGCAAAAGCCTCACCAATACTCCTATGCAGCTTCTCACCATTGATACAAAAGAGAAGCAGGAACAGCAGCAGTAGCAAGGAGCTACCAATCTACCACATAAGGGAAATTATACTATATTGGGTCACATTTCAGACCAACTGGTTTTAAGTTGTACAAGATGCAGCTTTTAATTAGGTAATTTTGCAACATGCAGGATAATTATATTTTTTTCTTAAGCTGGCTGATTTTGAAGTTGACTGAGAATAGAATTATATATTTTCCCTTAAATCAAATAATTTGATGGATGAGCAGATAGGTTTAACCATGCTTTGTCTGGGAAGTGCTGGTATATGCTGAATTATTCTGTAGATTTTAAGTCTAACCATACTTGTCTGTGAAAATCCTGCTGCATATTAAGAAGTGGACTGTATTTGAAATAAATTTAAGGATGGAAAATACAATATATGTGAGTTACTATATTTTAGAAATTGCTTGTTTCCAAGTATCTAAAGACAAAATACTTGAAGATATTGATAAGGCTTAACACTCATTTCTGCCTGTAGTGATATTCAATTTCAAAGTCTGTCCCAGTGAAAATAAACACTTTTTACACCAGTTTTCTTTGCAGCTCAACATTAGTTGCTACATCAGTGGGCTATAAATAATACTCCTTACAGTTGTCCTGTACAGGGCTGTGGCCTTGAGGCACATTCACAAAAAGAAGTGCACAGTCACGATGAGGCCTGATATCTTCAGCCAGAGCTAAACGTAAGATGGCAGCAAGGGGCTTTGACAGGAATATACTGTGCTGGGTCAGGAACTGGTTGAACGGATGAGCCCAGAGAGTGGTGGTAAATGGTATTGCATCTAGTTGGCGACCCGTTACTAGTGGTGTCCCCCAAGGGTCGGTGTTAGGTCCAGTCCTGTTCAACATCTTCACTGATGATATTGATGATGGGTTGGAATCCATCATAAGCAAATTTATGGATGACACCAAGCTTGGAGCCTGTGTTGATTTGTTGGAGGGTAGAAGGGCCCTGCAGAGGGACTTGGACAGACTGGAGAGATGGGCAGACTCTAACAGGATGAGTTTTAACAAGTCTAAGTGTAAGGTTGTGCATTTTGGTTATAACAACCCCAGGCAGAACTACAGGCTGGAAATGGAGATCTTGGAGAGTACTCAGGTAGAAAGAGGCTTGGGGGTAATGGTGTCCTAGCCTGTATTAGGAATGGTGTGGCCAGCAGGGAGAGGGAGGTTATCCTCCCCCTGTATTCGGCACTGGTTAGACTACACCTGGAGTATTGCGTTCAGTTCTGGGCCCCTCAGTTTAGGAAGAATGTTGAGGTGCTGGAACGAGTCCAGAGAAGAGCAAGTAGAATGGTAAAAGACCTGGAAGGTAAGCCCTACAAGGAGAGGCTGATGGAGCTGGGTCTGTTTAGCTTGGAAAAGAGGAGGCTCAGGGGTGACCTTATCGCTGTCTATAACGATCTAAAACATGGTTATATTACTGTGACACTTACTGTGATTACTTCAGGGGGTGAAGGCCTCCTCAGGAAATCTCCTGTTGATAGAAGGATGTCTCTGGAATGGCTTGGAGCCTGAAATGCTGAGAAGCCAATGGTCCATCAGAAAGTGCTTGTGCCTCTACTGCATCTATTGTTTTGACTACAGACTCATGTTTCTCACACACACACACAATACCCACACATGTAAAAATATAAAAATCAGTCAGTTACAGTCTGAAGCAAGCAAGAAAGCAAACAAGCAAGCAAGCAAGCAAGAGAAGTGTATACCCCAGAACCTGACATCAAAGTCTGGCAGGAGGTATCAACGGACTTCTCCTCTCTGATCTACTTCTATGGGTAAGAACTTTGCCTTTTGTCTGTAACCACACTGCTTCAACGTTCACTTGCTTATTTGTAGCCCTTAACTTCTCTATAACTGTATTGCTTTTGCACCCAGTGTCTATTTTGTATCCCTTACAGACACACTCTTTTTCTTCAAAGTAATCCTACGCCCAGACAATCCAAAGAATCTATATGATGATATTTGTGAACAATAAATAATACTATTTTATAATCTGGTTGGACTTTTATCCTCGTTGTCAATTGACATTTGTATTAATGTCTAAACTCAGCCAACCTAGTCCCTCCATCGATGAGGACTCGGCTAGAATGCAAGGGGGTTTGGTTTAGATTTAAGGAAACTTACCCAATTCCCACACACCCACCGCTTTTCACACAATAGTAACTTGGTATTTTGTTCTAAATCCTGTTTCTCTTTTGATGGCAATCATAAGAGTTAAGAAAGAGGTTATGAAACTGAGATCATTATTTGGATCTTTAGCAGTAATAATTCCTTGTAAAAAGAGGTGATACTCATAAAACCTCTTCTTAGTGCCTGGTCCCTCTCAGGTAGTTCAGCAAAACCAACCCATTAGATTCTCTCTGAGATACCTCCGAATATTTTTCCCTTAGTTACTGTGTAACAACTCCTGAGCGGTCATAAACTGGCAGGTCCAAAGGCTGCAGTCAGAAAATTTATTTTGGGAGGAAGGATGGCCTAAATTCTTGTCAGGCTCAGTATGTGAAAATCCAGGTGAAATCCAGTTCCTGCAGGGGAGGCAGAAAGATGGGCATGGCCAAGCAGACTGGATGGGTGCTTCCTTATCAGCGTGGGTCATTTAATTGGATTAACTGTACTGCTAAACATGACCCTAGCTTTAAGTGGCCTAAGGAGAAAAAGGGAATTTCTAAATGTCTTGCCAACCAGAACTGATCACACATGAAATTTCCAACCTTGCCCATCAGCACAGCTCTCCAGCTCATTGCTCATTTCTTTTGAGGATGAGAACAGCTCAGTTCAGCCATCTGAAAAGCAGAAGCTTGTGGCGTAAATGAAATGACTCTTTCATCATTATATGAAGCACCTCTGTGAAGCTGGGCATGGCTTACCAGGGTCACCTCATGTCCATAGCAGCACCAGCCCATTTGCTTCAATTTGTGTGTTCACACTCTCTTTCTAAAACTTTGTTAGCAAGCTTATTTTGATTTTAGAAAAGGGATCTATTTTTTTAAATTTGCTTCAAGTAGGTGAATTAAATCATGGAAGCAATGAACCACCTAGGGAAATCTTCAGAAGAATAAGTATATGCTACTCCCACTCCCTGCACCCTATGCACACTCATTATTTATGACCTTCTTTCCACCTGTGCTGACATGGCTGGGAATTTACAACAACACTGAAAAACTTACAAGTAGTACCTCAGAAATTCCACATTTTACTGAGCTGCATTATTATGGCACATTTGTCAGGCAGCCAAATGTTACATCAGCCCCGTAATTGATTTACAGCAGCATCTAAGAATATTTGAGGAAGAGGAGGAATCCAATGTCCACTGTTGAATCCAGTGTTTCAAATTTCATGCACAGAGAACACAGAAATTAACATTTTTAAAGGGATACGTTTAAAGGTACAGATGTATTCTCAAAAAAAGGGGGGGGGGCAGTGGCAGAAAGTACATTACTTTTCAGACAGGAAAATAATCAAATCCAGGCATGTTTTAACTTAGCTATATAAAACACCTGGCCCTAAAAAAGCAGACCTTTTACTTTTTTTTTCCTGAGGAAAATATGAAGCTTACACAGGAAGCCCACATACGCTCAACACTCCTTTGTGAAAGAGCACTTCTTGAAAAAAAAAAAAATAAGCTAAGTCACATGAAATTTATACAACAGTTACTTTGTTGTAATTGCTATTAAATATGTGAGCAGATCCCTACTTTTCCATTTAAGAAAATTTTGTGAGTTCCAAGGCTATGAAAGAGCTGGAAAAGTTTGGTGAAGGAAAGAGGTGGAGAGGTGGGAAAGCTTTTCCCAGATACTCCTCAGCTTCTGTGCCTACAAAGACTTGCTCTTCTCTTTGTTTATCAACCATTTATTCTTCAAGACAGTAAGATGAAGAAAGCAGAGAAGATAGCTGATTATACTCAAGAACATTGATTATAATTTCCATCATCCTGCAACACAGTGCTGAGTTGTTAGTATTTCTTTTAAATAAATGGAGTAAATTACAGTTTTTTCAGCTGTCTTGTTTGAGAAATGACTGTGCAATGCAGCCTTTTACTTGTGCCTCAGTTAATGGAAGTAAAGATTTGATGATTCCCACAGCTCCTGATTCTCAGATGTTATTTGAGACCCCCTGGAATGGGCACCCCAGGGTGGGAGTCACCCTGGAACTGGGGCTGTCACTGTGGCTCTACCACTTGCAGCACACACAGCATTAAGTCTGCAATGTCCATTCAGTGCATTTCCAGAGGCAAACCACCTTGGGTTATACAAGAAAATACAGGGACCAGCTTCCAACAATACTCAAAGTATGCAAGGAGCAGAACATTTCCAATCACAGACAAAAATATTAAGCCTGGCTCCTTATCACTGTAGAGACTTAAACCAGAACTGTTAAAAGAAAATCATAAAGACAAACATACTCTGGTGGCACTGGCAATCAATCTACAAGGGGCTGCCAAACTCGGCTCAAATGGATCTGGGAAAAGGGCGGGGACAGAACAAGCAACAGCTCTGCCCACACCAACTCTTGTGCCTGATCTGTCTTGCCCTGATAACACAAAGAGTTCTGTACTTTCTATTCCATTTCTGAATGGAAAAGTGAGAATTTAAAACTAGAAATTAAAATAATTTTTCAACTGGTAATTTCAGAATAAAATCAGTGTTTCCATTTTTTCAAAATTTATTTTCTGATTTCAGTAGGTTAGTGAAACAAGTTCAATGGATCAGTGTCACAGACTGCTTTTTTTTTAAACCTACTTGAAGTGAAAATACTATTTCAGATGAAACTGCTCAAGTGTGCTGGTAGGTGAAATGACATAGTTGTTTCAAGTTACAGAGCAATAAACAAACATGTTTAACATGAGGCACTTAAGACCTTCAGTTTACATTAAGACATAATTTCATCCATTCAGTTAATACAGCTGTCCAATCAGTCATATTTTCCATCATCACCATCAATTTACTACTTTACCTACTGCGTGGTCACAGTTACATGAAATGTAATTCATTCTAAGTGCTATTTACACATAGGCTTTTGTACCCTTGCCAAATCCAAGAGCAGATACCTGAGAGGCTGTTGTGAACTAGCACCATTGACACTTCAAGACAGTCATAAGAAGTTTTTCACAGTGAGGGTGGTAAGACACTGAACAAGTTGCCCAGGGAGGTTGTGGCTGCCCCCTCCCTGGAAGTGTTCAAGGCCAGATTGCATGGGGCCTTGAGCAACCTGGTCTAGTGGGGGGTGTCCTTGCTCATGGCACAGGAGGTTGGAACTAGATGATCTTAAGGTCCCTTCCAACCTGAACCATTCTACGAATCTATGAATCAGAGGGCTAAAACACTTATTATATGAAAACAGGCTGAGAGTTGGAGCTTGTTCAGTGTGTAAGAAAAGGCAGGCAGACGTTCTTATCAAGGCTTATTAAAAAGATGGTAGCAGAATTTTTAGCAGAGCCTTTATGATCCTAAAACATTAAGATGAGATATAAGGAAATGATTTCTTATGAGTATAGGGAAACACTGGAGTAGATTGTTACCCAAAGTTGTGGTAAAAGCTCCATCCCTGAAAACACTCAGGTTCTGGTTAGACAGGACTCTGAACCTGCTCATTGGGATGTTGGACCAGCTGACATTTAAATGTTATTTTCAACCTAAACTATTCTACAATTCAAGAAACTGTGTTATGAGATTACATATTAAAACCTGCATGAATTACCCTCTTGTAACAAAAATAGTTTATTATTATTCAAAAACAGTTTATGACATGACAGGAACTCCTGTTTCTCTCTCTTAACTGCACAGTCTCTGACTACTTCCCTTACATGAGAGGGCTGAGGGGTGACCTTATCACTCTCTACCTGAAAGGGGGTTGAAGAGGTGGGTGTCAGTCTCTTCTCACACGTAATGAGTGATAGGACAAGAGAAAATGGCCTCAAGCTGTACAAGGGGAAGGTTAAATTAGACATCAGGAAAAAATTCTTCATCATCAGGCCTGATCACCAGGCACTGGAACAGGCTGCACAGGGAGGTGGTTGAATAACAAGGCCTGGACATGTTTAGAAATCATGCAGATACAGATCTTGGTTTAAGGTGTGCTTGGTATAGTTAGGTTAATGGTTTGACTTTGGTTTTAAAGGTTCTATGACTCTGTATGGCATCACAGCACATTAGCAGCAGTACAGGATTACATATTGCTGTCAAGCACATCTAAGAAAATCAGCATGAAAACACTGTTGATGAATAACGGCACAGCCCCATGTACCCAATTATAGTAATGCAAAATTGAACAGAGTACTATAAAAAAAATCTAAGGATATGAAGTTCTTACAGTATTTTTCAGTAGATTTCTAAAACATAGCCTGAATACCAGGATTAGTGATCAGAAAAAGTAGTTTCTTTAACTGGATAAGAACTGGGAAGTTCTTCTCAACTGATGGTTGAGAAGTGCTATCAGTAGTCCATAATTTTGAGTAATTTATTCTCCTGTTCTCTGTTATGTGGGAAATAAAATCCTGGACTCAAGTCACAAAGCCTAAATTTGCTTTACAAGCAGTGAAAAATCATTACCAACTTCACTCTCAGGTCCTGTTGTCCCATGACATTCTTGAGTTACACTGATCACAGACATTCTGACGCTAGACCCCATGGACTACGTGGCTCTGGGAAACTATGCATAGCACCAGCAATATTTAGTCTTGAATGTAGAA
Source organism: Upupa epops (assembly GCA_013397515.1). Taxonomy (NCBI): domain Eukaryota; kingdom Metazoa; phylum Chordata; class Aves; order Bucerotiformes; family Upupidae; genus Upupa; species Upupa epops. The sequence goes on along the minus strand of VZRI01001789.1, from coordinate 88,936 downwards.
TAACAAATGGAACTTGTTTCTTGTCTACCAGAAAAGGAAATTTTAGAGGCAGATTACATGTTCTTAGTGCAGAGCTGCTTTTGGCATTTACAGCACCAAGGATTAATGGTATGAAATACACAAAAGCATTATGAATAATAAAGGACTACATGTATTGTATTACACATTTTTTATCTGTCTCCTCTATTATGCATATTCATACCAAGATCTTCCTAAAGCTGTGGCTAGCCCATCTCCCCACAATCCCACTCCTCTGCTCCAGAACCCAACCACTAAAGGTTTAGCACCTTCAGCTGCACTGTGCTCTGTAAACTGAATATATATTTGTCCAAGCCTGCAACCACACTGACAGGACCAAGCAAAGAAACTGGAAACATAGCAGCATGTGTTACCAGAAGGTCCCCAAAGGGCACGGGAGCAGTATTGAGATGTATGAGAAAAAACAGCACCAGGAACAAGAGAGCCCTCCCGTGGCTCTCAGTAACTAACAAGATGTGCACATTATTTCTGGGGAACTACTGATCCCTTGTCCTTAGGCACTGCAACTATCAGAAGCACTTTTTGACACACATAAGTAAGCAAATAGACTATAGTGTTTATTAACTGCTGTAACAATTCCCTAAAGTACAATAAAGGAAGGTATCCAGCAAGTCTTCAGCTGAGTACAACCACATGTACAAGAACTGCACCTTGCTATAGACTGAGGTTCTACCCGACCACCTTATTTTCTTAATAGTTTCACAGAGTCACATTCTCTATTATAAAGCAATACATCAGGTAAGGGGGAAAAATACTTCACTGAGGAAAATATAACTGTGTTACATCTGCCACAAGAATCATTGCAAATAGGACACACAATTTCTGCTTACATTTACACTTGCAAACAAACAAAATCCCCAACTACAGTTCTGGCTTTTAAGGTTGGCAGAACACAAATGTTTGGAATAGAAATCCGTGCAAATGCGTAGTGAATCTTGAATCTAGCTTTAAGCTTATTTGAAGCAGTTCAAGGAATAATGCTGAAGTATTCAAGAGATCCCAAAGACTGAAATAAGCAATGTTTGGTGACACTAACGAGTCTTATGTTGGGAGATACAGCAATATGCTTCAGTGGAAAGCTTGCAGCTGTGGCGCTGTCAAGATCCATCTATAGTTAAGAATTCTAAATTAAATTGTTTCATCCTAAAATATTGTAGCACTCCTTGAGGTTTTGCATTTGAAATAATAACAGCCTTCAGTTAAGAAACTGTGCAGGCATCCCCCCAGTGTAATCTCAGACACAAAATCCATGTTACTCAGGAAATGCCTGCTCCAGAGAGATTCTGGAAAAAAAGTAACTCCATTTATCTGTCAAAAATTATTAAAATTATTACTCAGAGCTTGCAGAAAGTATTTATGAGGAATTGTTTGTGAAAATTGACTGGGTTAATCATTTTGCTGTGTAAAGCATTAAGAGGACATGGCCTTTAAAGAACTTTGAGTCCATAATAAAATTCCAGTTGCTGCTGGTCATAAAACTGCAGAATGTCTGTTCTGTCATTCAGCAACACTTTTTTCCTCATTCTAGGATTCTGAGACATAGTTTAAGCTTCACTCAGTCTTGGCCACAATTTATTCCCCCATCACATCAACTGAAGACTTAGCTTTAAGCTGTGTAAATATCAAACTACCAGCTCCCTAAACTCTGGTTATTCAGAATAGGTAAGAAAACAGAAAGAAAAAAGAAGTAATAATGGGAAAGGAACTTGGACACCTTTAAAACAGATACTCAGTTACATCAGTGGTTTAAAAAAAAGACCTGTTACGATACTGCGAGATATTTATAGAGATTGACACATATTTAAGGACAATCAACTTAGTATGAAAATTCACAGTGGCAGAAAAGAGGACTTGGAAGCATTTGTTTCCATTTCTGGGTATTTAAGGCAACAAATAAAATTTTAAGTCATTTGTATGTCAAGATGCTAAATTAAACCTGATGGGAAGCATCTAAAATCCAGTCAATGACTCTGAAGATTTATTTGGGTTCAGAGATCTATTGTCCTCAGAAGATTAGTATCATTACACTCTCCAAAAGCAAATTAAAAAAATGTATTTCAGAGAAGATGTAAAAGGCATGACATTTCCAGTGTTACTAAAATTCCCTCACTATGGAAAATAATTTAAAACTTGCTTTTCATGGTGAACCTTTAACATGGAGTTTCAAGGACAAACTTTAACTCTGGAATGAAAGACACAGTTTTTTGTAGGTAAGTCAGAAAGCAATGCTTGCTCACAAGCACAAGTTATCACAGTTCCAATCTCTTCTATACCTAAATAGGCTGGGGTCACTGTTAGGGGTAAGGAGGGAAAAAGGAGTGTTAATCAAATTTAGTATTTCTTGTATTACTGACTCATGGCTTTGTGATTAATACAGGAAAAATTAATCTCTTACAAAATGCACTTAATTATGATCAAACACCCATATCAATGTCTGTCACCATATCAGGACATCTGGCAGCAACGAAGACAAATTAACACTAAGAGTCAGAAAATCCAGCATATGATCAAGTAAAGCACACAAAATCCATTCTCTACACTTAGACCACCAGTGACTAAGAATGGATTAACTTCCTGTCTCTAGTACTGGTGCCTAAATTAAAGGGAAATTGCATCGCAATCTGGGTACCAGGTTTCTGGCTACAAACAACAAAAAGCTCTAAGCTCAGCTGCACCACCAGGCAGCAAAACCACTGCTATAACTTCAGCCATGATGTTGATGATGGCCTATTCTAGCAGCTGCTTTTAATTTACTTTAAAAGAGTTGATTTGTCAAGCATGCAAGTTTGCACCTTCAAAGCAGACAGGTTTCAAAAGCTGATGTGAAGTAATATTAAACCATTAGGAAGTCTGTATTAATGCAGTGATGATGACAGGATTCACAGCTTTTTTTTGTTTTTTTTAAACAGCAGGTTGCTGGTACACAGAAAAACAAATTTTCACTTAGTTTTAATTACAATTTATAGTAAAAAAACACTCTTTTTCTGACTTTGTAGTTAAAAGGCAATAGGCTCGTCGTAAATCTAACCCATCAAGAATTTACAACTGCTCAACTTGACCAAGCAACTGAATAAAGCAGAGATTCTCACCTATAACCAGAACAAGCAGCCAAGTAAGGAACAGAAGCACGAGTTAAACCAAAACAAACATTACCTTGTACTTGGATTACCTTCTCAACAGGCATGGAAGTAGTTGCAGAAGCAAAATATAGAGCAGTGCTACCAGACAGATATCCAGTGCCTTTTTGCTTCTCTTGCTAAATAGCTTTGATATGGATTTTTCCATCTACTGTGCATATCCTCCACCAGAAGCATGCACTATTTGCACACACTCATGGGCAGACTGTTGGTACTTGAAACCCAAGAAAGCGTGCACATGCACCTGAGCGTGAGAATTCAGAGTGAAAGATTTGCATACTTATTTTGGCACAAAGAGCTTCAGCCTACCTTATCAGTAGTGCTGTCAGGATCATTCTGATTCTTAGATGAACATATTTGACACAGTAAATGACACAGTAAATCTAGATACAAGTCTTGCTCAAATAAAGGTGCAAACACACAACAGAAGGCACCTACATATGAAACACTATCTACAAACACAGTTTACACTTCTCATTCTTCGTACAATAATGTGGGTCAGAAACCACATGGCAGCATATTTTATTAAAAGTAATGTGCAAATAAGATGCATGATACCTGCAAACAAGGAGCCTCCATTTGTAAAAAAGGTACAAGTGACAGTACAAAATTAGAAAGCTTACTACTCGTTTCGATAAAACAAAGTCTGACACAGAAACACATACACTGTATTATTTACACCATTAATTTACAGAAGACATTATTTGCATAAAACAAAGTTATAAAATAATTAGAAATACAGTATTTTTATAAGGAATGTCTTCTCTGTATAAAAACTAACAGCATTTTGAAAATTTTTATTTGAATAAAAATGCATTTATTTGCGTTGAATTCAAGGCATCACATGGTTTATTTCTTCTCTTCTTCCTTTCCCTATTCCCTTTTTAAATAAAATTCCACACTGAGGTAGTAGTATTTCAAAGTATTTCTTTGGTTCCAAAATCAATAGCAGGTCCAAAAGGAACTATGTGTCCAAATCACAGGATTGGAAAGTAGAAGTCCTAAAGTTTTCGAAGGACTGTTTGCAAGAATTAATACTATTTTCTCCTCTAGAAACTGTCCTTTCCTTTCCACCTTTGTCCACCTCTGCATTGAAGTCCAGTGAGGCACAAGGATTATTAAAGGAGGTTTTTGGCTGGCAACTTACCAGCTGTCTACAACTTGAAAGAGAGTCCAGCTGAGGCCTCCATAAAGGTTTTCCAAATGTTCCTGAAAGACAGTAAATGAGTAAGTACAAAAATACTTATGCAAATGGTTTTGTGTTTTACTACAAGCTGCACGTTACAATGTAAATTAAAGACCAACAAAAGCAAAAGTTCATCAAAGGGTGATTTTTTTTCTTAGCTGTTATTTTACCCCTTAAAAGAAAATATCCATGTGAAGCCAAGTAAAAGGTAAGATTCTGACACCTGAAACATTAAAAACATTTCCAAAGTAAACGTACAGCCACACACAATTTCATTGTTTTTTTTTTCATGACTACTCCCATGGCCTGTTGGGGAAGGTGGTGAGCATGGAATTAGACACAGAAACTACAGACATATCACAAGATGCCTTCTAACACAAAAGTCACAGCACAGCCTCCCTGATATGTTCTTCACTGAAGAGACAGCACATAGAATCTGCAATGCAGTTTGGCAAAAATGAAAATGAGTAAATAAATTATTGGATCTCCCCAACACGTATAGGGTTATACAACATCCTTCTGCTATGAAATCTGAATGCTAACCATCTTTTCCTGCCTAGCATCTCCCACTAATAATACAGATTTTACCAGCCAAATTCTCCATTTGTTCATGTCTTTGCACACAGCCAGCTAGAACAGATACAGTCCAAATTGAATCTGGCATTCCAGTTGAATCTTTGTTAAAAATTACCTGGATTCACTATCCAGAAAACAGTTAAGTGTGCCTGTCACTCTTCACCATTGGGAAAGCTGCTAGTATCAGCACTTCTGCAAGAAAGACTTTTTCTTTTCTTCAGTGAAGAAAGACACGGCAGTCACAAGTCACAATATCTCTAAGTGACATTACAAAGACTACAACCATCAACAAACTTTGCATCCAAAGACCCATACTTCTAGTTTTGCTTTGCTGTTAGAAGCTAAGTTTTCAAGTAAAAATGTCAACCTGTGAAGTCAGCTAAAAATGTATTTGGTCAAGATCCATACTTGCATCAGTGTTTTGTAAAGCAATTCTGCTCCTCACATAAGGTAAGATGATGTTGTTCACAGCAGGAAAGCTACAAATGAATTATATTCAAAATAAAACAAAAAAACCCCCACAAAGCTGTGAACTTTCTGCCTCATGTACCAACAATTATGTTAATCCCAGTTGTCTTCTTCATTCACTATTCAGGCAATGGGGGAATGAATTTTGAAGACAGTAATGCTGAAGAAGAGAATCTATAAAGACAGACAAGAAATCTATCAAGACTTCTACAGCAACCACCTCCAAGGATCTACTCTTTGAATGAATACTGCTAACAATTACAAAACATCCAAGGTCATAATGATACAACTTGCATGATGTAATAGCTCAGAGAACTGCCAAAACAAGTAGTTCTGCATAGATTTTTAGGGCAGAAGGGGTAATATGAGCCCCCGAGGTTGCATTAACTCCTCAGAGTATGCACATACAGTAGAAGTGCTTTCTGTAGGAGGCATGTGGTAAAGCTGTATGTGTACAATCCCACCACAGTAGTAGTGGCAGGCAGCCAGGAAGCCGTGCAGACCTAAGGCCTCTGTCAGATGTTGTGGCATCTGCAAGGTTTTACAGTCCAAACATCTGGCTTTCAAAGGGAGAAAACTTCAGAGCTTGTACCTCCCCTCCCCACCCCCTGAGAACAAAGACCTCAGTGATGCACATTCCCCCATGCCCCATTGCAAAGCCAGCAGCCCCAGGCCTTGATCAACTATGCTGACACACCAGCTGGGAGACAATCACAGTACTAGGGCTGCACTTGGGGCTCAGATATCATAGGGATGAAAGCAGTATGTGGTTTGTAGGCATTTTAAACCAACCAACCAATCCAACACCCAAAATCTAGGGTGATCTAAAGTTAAGGCAACATTTTTCTTCTTCCCCTGACTTGTTCCTGGAATACGGATTAAAACTGTAAACTCTGAATTAACCGTCAGGAACAATTTTGACATACACACCAAGAGACAAGAAGAAAACGGCAATACACCAAGGGAAATTTTCCACAGCACCTTACTTTGAAGGATAAATAGTTCTGAATCATTTGTTCATACAACAGAGTTTGATACATAGGAGTTCAAGTGTCTTCAACTACCCCAAATTCCTCCTGGGAATTTGCACTCCTTTTGCCTGGAAGGCAGAACTTCTGATATACCTGGAGTTTAAGGTGCAAGTATCCATTTAATATAACTGGCAGATTTCCATAAGAGTTAAGAATCACAATACTGATGAGGTCTTTAGGTAAGCATGAGGTATTAATCTAAATACGCTCATTATGCAGTTTTACTGTCATCACTTTTCTGTTCCTGAACTTCTAACATTTGGGTTATTGTATGCAATGGTCCTTTAGATGTCATGTTTGCTGAGAAGCAGAAGAGGACTTGCAGTTACACCTGGAGATGAACCACATCACTGCACTACCACATCTGACCCAAGGCCTTGTTTGGTATGTGTTCATTCTGCTTCTAGCCAAGTCTCATGCTGCTCCCTTTGCAACACAAGATAGAGCCCATCGCCTGACTAGCTCCTAGGAGAATGGAGAGGACAACCTGTGTTTTGGGTCATCCAAACAGCCTCATGCACTGCAGTGGAGAGATCAAGCCACACGCAGTTGAGTTCTGTGAGCCTTGAAAAAATATATATTGCAGAGAAAAAGGGGAAGAGAAGAAAAAAAAGGCAAAAACGTATGCAAAATAGCAACAACTGTCAAACTGCCTTTCCTCCACTACTTCCTGTCTCTGCTGTCTTCCTCTATGAAGTGCCTGTATTCCATATATTGCATTACTATGCTGAATTAATGGACACTCAACTCACAAAAAGCAGCCCATGCAAAGGTGCACGAAATTAGTTTTTTCACAATGTTAGCTATACTAGCATCTACACAGTACTACACGATTACCACACTCTACTATAGGATTACCTATTGTAGGATTGGCAAAGGCAAAGCAACACAAACAACTTCGCTTAGTGGTTGAAGTAAGAAACGAGACAGCAACAGTATCTGCAGCTTGAATGAAAAACAATAGTTAGAACATACCCATGATAGTGCTGCTACTGATAACAGATGAGGGTTCTATACTTCTGCTTAAATCAAATGTGTCTGAATTCAGACTTTTAATTTTTAGTCCAGTTCCTTCATTTTGAGAGTAAATTGAGTTAACCAATTTGCTGCTTGTAGCCTGCATACCAACAATGCCAACACACTGGTCAAAAGGATCTTCCAGCGAGGGTGAATATTGATAGCATTCCTTTTTCTTTAAATGTCCAGACTCATAAGGGTCCACACATGCTGTTCGCTGGTCAGGGGTGCAACCTAAAGAAAATGAAGGGTTCTTTTTTATAGAGAGTCATCAGAGCAGAAGACTGAAATAGGACTAAATCTTTTTTCCTCCCAACTTACTTGCATTGTACCCTTCAAAGGCCTCAGAGCCATATGTGTTTCCTTTTAAATACAAAGTCCCTGAAGTTCCCAGATAGTGGCATAGGAATGGATCTGCAACACCTTCCAATTCTGATTCACTGCTGTTGTCTAGATGACAAATGCCTTAAAAATAAAATTGAAATGTCAGTGTATGGTCTCTCTTGAGCTTCAGCTTACTGTTTCTTGAGAGAGTTTTGTTCTTCTAAGAATCCTGTCTGCTTAATCTGATTTCATAGTGTATTTAAACTTTCTTAAGTGTAACCTAACCCTTTGATGAGAAATCTAATCCAGTTAATTAGCTTGACAGAGAACGTATCACAATTCATTATACAGCCCCTGGATAACAGAATAAACCAATATCACAGTGATCAGAAATAGGGATTTTCTTTTCTCTAAAGCACTGGAAGCCAGGCTCACACTGTCACACAGTCACCTTTCAGAGCACAGAGTGCTAATGAGTTCTGCATGGAGGAATCTGAGTGAGTCACTGGCTGCTCAAAAAACTATGCTGAACTCAATATACAGCTATACAGCTCAATAGTTTCTGAAAACTATGGGCATGGTCTGTGGTTCTTGCTCCACAAAGAAACTCATCCTCTCACTATCCCACAATTGCAGACCTATCTCATCTCTTCTCCATTCCCACTTGCTGCAGCTCCTGGCTCCCCAACCTCTTCCCAGCAATGTGTTTTCCTCCCTAGCCCAGGTATGCTTTAGAGGTCAGATAAATATAATGATCCCGTTTTTAACTTGCAATCATCTTAAATGCCTTATTGACGCTGACCCTAATAACTATTCTAAAAGGAAAGTTTAATCAGTTAGATTATGCAGAAATTATACTGGTGTTACCCCACCTACATTTCATTAAAAATGTCCTTTTCAAGCTGTAACAGAGGAAGACATGCTGTTGTGGTTCCTTTAGGACACTTGTTTTGGAAACATTTAAATGACATTTAAATTTAAAACATTTAAAAACTTTCTGATTTAAGCAAAGCCATAATCATAGAATCATTAGGGATTGGAAGGGACCTTAAAAGACCATCTAGACCAATCCTCCTACGACAGCAGAATCACCTAGACCAAGCTGCACAGGAACATGTCCAGGCAGGTCTTGAAGAGAAGGACATTCCACAACTCCCCTGAGCAGCCTGTTCCAATGCTCCGTTACCCTCACTGTGAAGAAGTTCCTTCTGATATTTATAAGGAACCTCCTGTGTTCCAGCTTGCACACACTGCCCCTTGTCCTATCACCAAATGACCTTGAGAAGAGCCTGGTTCCATTTCCTAACACTCACTCCTCATATACTTAATAGACATTACTGAGGTCACCCTTCAGCTTTTCCTCCTAAGGGAGGTGTGCTCTATTCCGGGCACCCTCCAGCAGCTTTGTGTCCTTCTTGAACTGAGTAATGTCATTGGATTAACGGAATTAAATCACTGTTGTTGTCTTACTGAAGCAATCCCAAGCAATACATTTCACACCCACTCTTTAACTTCAGTTCTCTTAACTTCAGTGTTTCTTTAGTGTTACTTCTATTTGTTGGAAAGACAATAGCCAAACTGCAGCTACTCAAGCAACAGAGAAAAATCAGATTAACATTTTGCACCTACCATTACTGTCCCTCTGCTGCAAGAAATACCCTCCCATGGAAGAAGTGAGGAACTGATGATGACTGCCATTTTCAGATGATCCATAACCATCCTGCCTTTCAGCCAGTGTCCCTTGGGATGACAGGTAACTAGGAATGTCAGCAGGCAAATTTGTTTCATCTGAGGGGAAACAAAATATATAAAAAAGGCATCGTTTGACTTCAGAGTTTGCAGGAGCATTTTTATACTGGTAAGCAACACACTCACCGAAAGTCAGAAGTCCTTAATTCTTCTGACTGTGAGTCAAAGCACAGAAACATTCCTGCAGTAAGGTTATTGCAAAGCAACCACTTCAGTTTACACACCTGTATTTGTTATGCTGCAATCTTCATTTCTTCTTCTGGTGTGGTATATGATGACAACCCACACCAAGGAAGTGCCCACCACACAGCAAACTACGGCTATGATCACAATGCCAACCGTGGCCCATCCATCATCATCAAGTGATGGGGCAATGTTTTGAGGCGAATCACAGGTGGGAGTTGGAATTACATTAAGACGGATGTTGCCTCGTTCTGTTCCAAGCGTATTAGACATTTCACAAGTGTATTTCCCAGCATCTTCTACATCTGTATCCACAATAATTAGTAACTGATTGCCCGCAGCAAAGAAGTGCCTTTCTGTTACCACAAGAGGGCTGTCATCCTTAGTCCAGTTCAGTCGAGGTGGAGGGCTCCCACCAGCGATACACTGCAAGACTGCAGTTTCTCCTTTTGTTACAGTTCGATCTAGCAAAGGCCTCAAAAATGATGGTGTTTCTGAAAAGAAAGCACAAACCTCATATTCTAAGTGAACTTGCAAGAACGGGAACATGTCCCTTTCCTTCACGGCTCAAGGGGAGAAGCTGAATTAAATGCATCAGTAAGGCTTAATGAAGCTTGCTCTCAAGAACACACTTGAGAAATTTGAACTCAAGAGCCTGTAACTTTACTTGTCAACTGATCAGACCTAGATACTTTAGAAGGTAAAAAGGCCAAATGATACATGCTCAAGATTGTATAGAACTAGATGATTAATAATGGTTAATAACACATCAGTAAACAAGTTCTCCTGTGTCTAAGCTAAAATTGTGTCCCCATGTTTTCCCTCCCCGCTGCTTATTAGGTACTGGGTACACACTGAGAAACGTAATAGATGTTTACTATCGTGCATTATAATATTGATTGTGAGCTGGAGTATATATTTCTAATCTGCGACAATACAATTTATTTCAGAGTTTTGTTTTTTACACAGCATTTGCACAACGTTGTGATTGAAGTCTGTCAAATATCTTTAAAGGAGACACTGTCATTAAGAATTGCCAACATCTTACCTAGTACTGTTAATGTAGCATTAGCTGAAATGCTTCCAGCGGTGTTTTGAGCTGTGCAGCTATAAACACCCGTGTCCTCAATCTTTACATCAACAATAAAGAAGACATCATCTTCAGGCATGACATGCATGCGCCTCTTGCGCGCTGCAGGAAAATCTATTCCACCATCTTTCTGCCAAGCAATTTGCGGGACAGGATGCCCAACTGCAGCACATTCCAAGCGTGCCATTGCCCCAGCACGAATGGTTAAGTCCATGGGGATCTTTGTAAATGAAGGTAGCACTAAAAAAAAGTTAGCGATAGCAAAATGAAAGAAACATACTTTTACTTTTTGGTACAATATTTTCTTAACACTTTTCTTGGGCCTAAAAATGCAGCATACGACCTGTATTTATCAGTTGCCCGTAAGGAGAAATGAAGGGAGCTGTGAAGTATGTCAGACCAGCTATATCATAATGTCATTTCTGCTAACAGCTTTCTATATGACCTTTCCATAGTACCTTGAAACAGAGTATACACTTCGATTAATGTTTTTCCATCTTGTTATATATATTTTTGTCAGATTTACTATGAACTGGGTCTATTATTTGCTTTTTCCCATACTGTAGTTCAACACAATGGGGCCAGATGTAAAATTGGTGATCTTGGAAACATGTGTCTTAAGAAATAACCTCAGCTTATTAGAGGATCTTCTAAAAGACACAGATGATGAGAACAGAAAAAACCTGCTTACATATCTTGCTTAAAATCATTCCACAAGAAAAAAGTAACACACTTACTGTTTACTGTAAGTTTGGCTTTGACAGAATAGGATGAACCAAAATGATTTGAAATAACACACTGGTATTTCCCTTCATTACTGAATTCAACATTACGCAGTCTAAGGATGGTGGTGTATTCCATCACTTCACCACCCTGTGCACGGAGGTGTGCGTAATTCTCCATTTCAGCATCTTGCAGTAATTCATTGTCTTTCTTCCATGCAAAAGTCATTGGGGAATCACTGCTGCTGGCTGCTGAACATACGAAACTCAAATTGGAGCCTTTGATTGCTGACTGGGTTTCTGGCTGGACAGTGATCTGTGGTTTAGGAAAATCATCTGCACAGAAAGGAAAAGGAAGAAAGAGTAACCCAGAGGAAGAGGCAAAAAATATAGTGGAGGCCTGAGTTTGCAAGCCTTGTTCTATAGATTTGAGAGAAGAGTCAGGTAAGTATTTATAAAATGGATGCATAATACTTTCGTTTTAAATTTTGTTAGCTAAAATAACATATTTATGGAGTTTATTGTGCTGAGTCATCTCTTATTTAAGAGAAAGTACATTTAAAAGCAGACTGTGTACACGGTTTGTTCAACGGTAGAACTAGATACAACCACACCCTGACATCCATAAGAACTATTCTGAATATCAGCTGTGATGCCTACCTTTCATCTTTACCACACCTGAAGCTGCTGTAGGATTTCTATACTGAAAGCATAGTTCTTCAGCCATCAGCAACTGCAAGTTGAAGTCAAGAGTTTTCTCCAAACCCACAAAAAACAATGCACAGAAGTCACTGTTCCAGTGATTTATGGCTGTTTGGTCCACCTTACAAACACAGCAGTACTGAAGATCCCTTAAGCAAGGCAGCACACCAGAATTTCAATATGCTAGTTTCTGAAGCTCCCTTTGTTTTTGGTGTCCCTGTTCACAGGCGGGGGTTAGAACTAGATGATCTTTAAGATGCCTTTTAACCTGAATCATTTTATGAATCTATGAACTTCTACATTTTGTAGTACAAACAAATTGAGATGGCAGATAGCGTGAACTTGAGATGCCTGCAAAACACTTGGTCCCCCAATCTGGGAGCCTTAGTGTGGGTCTTAAAAAAACCTCTCAAGCCATGCGGTTTGTGTGCTTCATACCCATGCCTTAAGCCCTCTGTGACAAACTGTATAATTTGCAAATTGAGTTGATACTTTCACTGACTTTACACAAGGATAAGCAAGTAAAACACTATGAATAAGTGAATTAGCCCTGTGAGAGAACAGGAGAACATACTCCATTCCATTTTAGTTACACTACCAACAGAATAATTTAAAATCTTCAATATTCAGCAGGAAGGGGAAATGAAAAGGTCAGTTAAATAAGCAGATAATTCAGAAGAACACTCTAGGGTAAAATTGGCAATATGCTTTGTTGGAGAAGAGTAAATTCAGACTTTATTTGAATGCACGTATCACAGGAATGGAAGCACACATCTAGACCCAGACACATACACTCTCTGAGAAACACTTTTCTTATTTTATAGAAGCCACTTGACTATTAGGTAACTGAAAAACCACTCATCACCCAAATGGTACTCGGCATTATTATGTTAGCTTCAAGCAATTAATACAGGTAAATAAAACATCTATTCTATTTTAATTCCACAGTTATTGTTAGCTCACAAATGTTTCATGATTTATTTCAACTTGAAAAACAGTATTTTAGGAAGCAGAAATTACAGATTAGACTCTTTTTTTTTTAGTTTCACACATATGGAAATCTTGCCTAACACATGCTTTTGTTTAAAAAATTGAAAATCTGCTGTTTTCTAAAATGTAACTTGGCACAATTTGAAGGACTTAAACACTTCAATAAATTAGAAGTAAGATTAATTATTGTAATTTCAGAAGGTTCAGAAGGGATTTAACATGCTACTCTTGCTAATTCCATAAAAGCAGAAATGGCCATTGTAAATTTGTAAGACAAAGTGTGTATACCAACAACTAAAGACCACAATCCCCTGTGGTTTAACAAGTAAGACATATATATTTAAATCCCCTAGTTTAATTTCTTGTCAGAGTGAGTTTCTAATTAAGGATGTATACTTGATAAATACTCCTTTAGCTATCAAGGAACCTGTGATTTCCTGTCCTGTATCAACTTCTGCTTTTTGGCAGTAGGCTGATTATGCACTCTCTTCTTGTTTAATATAAATATGTTAAGCATTTGGCTGGTAATATGAAGTGAGAAAACCAGCATTTTTGCATACTGTTTTGTATTCTGCATTTGCCTTCTCACTGAATAAAGGGCCCAAGTGGCAACAGCAAGAAACAAATACATTTGCTATGAGAGGTAAGTTAGTGAGGAGACAAATACGGTTACTGTTTTGTCTACAAAGAATACAAAGCACTGAGCTCTCTTTAGTATAAAATAAAATAACTAGAACACAAACACGTGAAATCCAGTTACCCTCTAAGCAAAGAAGTTTCTCCTCATGTTCACCAGTGACAAGAGCCTGGACTCATCCTCCTGACACTCACCCTTCAGATATTTGTAAGTATCAATGACATCCCCCTCTGTCTTCTCCAAGCTAAACCCTCTTTGTTCCTTCATCCAGGTCATTCACTAATATGCTGAACCCTGGGGAACAACAACACTGGCTACAGGGCTGCAAATAGACTGTTACTGACCACAATCCCCTGAGCAAGTAACAATGACTATTACTAAACACACGTAAAAGGAATGTCATGTTTAAGGTGGACACTATCATCTCCAATTATCGAGTATTAAAGTAAAAATATTTTACTAGCATTTACAATCTATCATATCAGAAATACAACATACCAGTAGCATAATTGTGGCAATCGGACATTTTAAAATGCAATTTACTTTACATACAGGACAAACAATTTTTAAAGTCCATGAAAAAGGTCAGAGCTGAGGCTAGTATGGTTATTTTACTTTCACACTTATCTTCTCGAATAATCTCAAGACCGCTAAAGCATGAAAATAATTTATAAATAATCAAAACCCAAAATGGTACCTTATGCTTGTGAAAATGTCTCAAAAATGATAGTTACCTAAAATAGATTAATCTCTTCAATCTAGAGGCATATACATTTGCCACACTATGCTACGTACTATTTAAGCTCACTGCATATGAAATTAAAAGCTACAAACCCATCACTTTGTACAGAGCTATACGCTTTGAGTATCTACTTCACAGTTTTGAGACAGAAAAGGAAATCTTAAAAAAAATTAAATTCTCTCCATTTTATTAGAGAAATAAAAATATATCAAAGAAACCATCACACAAAAACCAGTATACTCAGCAAAATTTGTTCTGTGGAATGATGAAGAGAAGTTATACTCACCACACACAAAACCATCCAGGCTGACAGCAAAAATACTTCTCCCTTTTAGCAGCTGAGGATGAGCACAGCTGGCATTCACAAAGCTCTTAAAGTTGTTCTCTGACATCCACTGCGGCAGCCATTTTAATTGGCAGTCACACAAGAGACTTGATGTGTTTAAGTGCCTAAGAAAAAGCAACTACATTCAAAACCTGTTTGCTTTTTTTCCCTGCTTTTTTTTATACAGATCTGTATGAACACATAAGTGATATAACAAATTTCAGGCTAAATGTGTCATAAAAGAAAGCACCAATAATACCAAAGAGCGGCTGAAAGAGCTGGAGTTACTCAGCCTACAGAGGAGACTCAGGGGGAACCTTGTATCAATCTTCCAATAACTGAAAGGGGCCTATAAGGCAGCTGAGGAAGAACTGTTCCCAGGGGCGTAGGCTGATGGGTCATAGTTTTAAGCTGGAAAAGGGTAGATTTAGGCTGGATATTAGGAATAAATTCTTCAATATGAGGGTAGTGGATCACTGGAACAGGTTGCCTAGAGAGGCAGAGGAAGGTCCATCCCTGGAGATATTCAAGGTCAGGCTTGATGGGGCTCTGAACAATCTGTTCTAGTTAAGAGGTATCCTTGCTTGGGGGGGTGGACTAGGTGATCTTTAAAGGTCCCTCCCAACCCGATACATTCTGTAATTGTATGATTATTTCGCTCTGATGTGGTGACACCATTGTCACAACTCTTACATTCTACTAAGCAGACATTTTACCCTGAACTCCCAGCTTCTGCTACAAACATGTATCAGGCATGTTTGTAGTGTCTTAGGTGTAAAACTACAGTCAGTAGCAGGACATGCAGTACAGGCACACAGGGGAACAGTTCAAGAAGCTCTAGAAGCTAACAAGAAAAAAATTCTGAGGCAATTCTATTCCCTCATTTCCACTTCAGTCAGAATTGATCTTGGAAAAGATATTTGAAAAGGTGAGTGTTGAAATGGCAAGTGCAGAAATACTTATAAGCTTACCTAACCTATGTTAATAGCTACATTCACAGAGAGGAGGGGAAAAGTAAGAAAGCAAATGGATATTCTATGAAGCATCTAGAATCAGGAGCTGAAGGGAATTTCTCCGTTTGAGTTTAAAGCTCAGAATCACCCTTGAAAGATAGTATTTAAAAAAAAAAAAGTCACTAATAAAATTCCTCCCTTCAAATCTTATCTACTTTTAGTGGAAAAGCAAAAATAATATATGGATCCAGAGACAGAAGTAGCTTTAAAGATAAATGAAGACACAGCAACTCTTTTTTCTCAAGAGGAAGAGTGTCTCTGCTTCTTTTCTTTCTGTCACACTAACATTGCATGGGTAAAACCTAGAGATGCCAGCTCACCAGCTGACAGTGAGAGGAAACAGGTCATCTTTAACTGAGGTTCTAGAAGCATTCTTGTTTTTTTTCGGAAGCAAAGAAACCATGGCATTTTTATGCTACCCTGATGCAGTGCATATTTACTCTATAGGGGCCTCAGAATAAAATTAAATGGGAATTTATACTAAATAAACTTCCTTCTGGGTAAGTTTGTTCTACTATCTGTCTATATCTTCCTTAGACTTAACTGATGTCTACCAGGTGTTTTAAACAAAAAAAAAAAAACCTCACCAAACCTTGAGCAGTTAGTTTATCAAAGGTGTTCAGAGTCTGGTATTTTATAGTGTCTTACACCTCTTGGAGCAGCATTAGCCTGTTACTCCACCACAGTTAATCACTATTCCAATCATCTGTTCCAATCCTTAATTGTCAGCACTATGCTACTTCTCTTGTGACAACCTAGCAGTTGCCCTGAAGCTGGCTAAGTGAGCTCAGCAAAATAATAAAGCAATACAAACAGATCCAAGGAAGAAAACCCCTGGCTATGGGTAGAAGCAAGGGCACTGCTTTCTAGAGCAGCTGCAGCTCCACCAGGATATGGATAACATCAAAACTGAATTGTGATTTACCCGAACATTGTCTGGATAAAAGAAATACTTTGATGTGCAAACAACTTCCCCAGGAAGGTGGTTAGAGACACCAGCACTGGAGACTTTTTAAGACACAACTACACAGGGTGCTAGATAATCTCACCTGGGCTTCCTTTTCTACCAAAGGTTGACAAGATGACCTTTTGAGGTCCTTTCCAACTTCCAACTGTTCAATAATTCTATGAAATACACAAGGCTCCTTGTTACTTTCTCCATGGCACTCAACACACAGCAATAACGTAAGTGAAGTATAGAGACAGCTGCTAGGGTGATATTTCACATGAATCAGGAGAACACAAACTAAAAGCTTCAGACATACATCAGTAGTTTCTGCTCATAACATGAGCAGTATATTTTATCATTCCTCATGTTTGTCGACAGGTTATACACAGAAAAGCTAAGGACAAAAGATCCGAGTACTGAAGGCTGATACCAATAGAGGAGAAAAGATACAAGAGAAAGAATTAGCTGTACTCAAAACACATGGAACAGTGGCAGCATTTTTCTGCAATGACCAACAGAAAAAGAGGACAAGAAAAACTAACTCCAAAACTCACTAAAAGAATACATTCTTCAGTGACCACTTCATGACTTCTCTGAAGATCTGCCCCTTACTACAGGACATATAGGAAGACCCAATTACAAACACTGACAAACAGATCTTTACTAAAGAATTACAGCACTGCATTTCACTGGTCCAGTAAGCTTTAGCTTAGTGATAGCACTGTTGATCCTACAGCACACTACATCAAAGTCTCCCTTATTTAATACCTATTTTAAATTGGTTCACTTCTAATAAGAACTCTTGACACCAAACACAGCAGAAAATGAATGCCTTGTCCTATGCTATCACACTTTGATAGAGTCATCACATAAAAGATTTTGAAAACCAAAACACTAATACATCCTTTTCACATGACACCAGAGCCATTACAATTGGAGTTTATCACTGCATCAGACAACATCTTACAGTTTTTATTTATATACTTAAGAGGTGATGTCTTTAAAAAACTTACAATTCTTTGAGTTTCTTCATTTGTGAAAATGCATTTCCTTGAACTGACATAATAGCATTGTTACTTAGATCTCTAGGGCAAAAGAAGAGGGAAGAACATTAGAAGAGAAAGAGTAATCTATCAAACTAAATGCGTTTAAGACTCAAGGAATAGTTTGATACTTTGTGTATTGCTAAGGTATCCCTTAATCATCGGATTAGTGTCATGCTTAGCACATAACACTTCATGCATATTCAGCATGACTCCACAATAAAAGAACACTCTTAAGATCACAGTAGTAACCATGGTAAGTGTATTTTATACAAAATCATAAACAGCTTGCTAATCCTATTTCTATTTCAATTAGTATCAAAAGTAATTTTTTCCAATATTAGGTAAATGTTCTTTTCTACTACTTACAGGTGTTCAAGTGCATCCAAACCAGAAAATGCTTTCTTTGTAATGGATCTAATCCTGTTTCCTTGAAGTATGCTGAAAGACAAATAAATACAAGATGTAAAAAAAAACCAAAAATTGCAAAAAATATGAGTACTTCTTGAGTCAAATAGGGGTATTCTGGCATTTTTTCTAAACTGTGACCTATACCCACCATTCAGTTTTCCCCAGTGAAGCAAAATGCCTCATCCCTAAAAGATACTTGTTTATGCTCCTTTACTAAAGACATAGATTTTTATGATTATTTTAAAAGGCCTTTAATGTGCACTGTTCAGCAGTGATATGGATTATTCTGAATGTTAACACACAAGCATCTTTTTATTTCATAGTTTAAAATTTGAAAGTGTCAATGCAATGACGCCACTTCCACTGGATGCTGCATTACTTTATCAAAGTCTATCCCTGTCTGTATGACTTTTGTCATATAATGCACTTAATACTTCCTATTAAGGGAAAATCATTCTTTAAATAAATGTTTCCACAAATAGTAATATTTAAAATATTTGAGAATGTCTTGACTTGGAGTTTCTTTTATCAGAAAGGAACATTTTATAGAGAATAACACAGTAAGGAAGTAAAAAATAATCATCTCAGCTACAGAAAATACACTGACATTAAGCATCATGCTTGCCCCTTGAGACACATGTAACCTAAGCTAAATTTAAGGAATTATGAGATACCAATATTCTGGCATTACTCACAGTTTCTTAAGTTTATCTAGGCCAGAGAAGGCACCATTCATATCTTCAATAGTCCATGATATTTCATTGTTTTTCAGATCCCTGTTTCAGAAGGGATGTAGAAATCAAACCACACAAGTTATTAAAACGAACTATGTATGTACTTCAAGAGCACAGATTAATTGAAATTATTTCTCAAACAGCTTTCTAGTAGGTTGGGTTTTGTTTGCTTGGGAGTTTATTTTTTTAAATTAAGCTTTTACTGACTTGCTATTTCATTTCAGTTTTTTACCAAGAAACTGAAGACTATTAGTACTTTTCCTACTGATAATTAAAAAGATCACAAACTCAATAATTTCAATAATTGTTAGAAAACAAACCCATATTCTCCTATAAGGTCATTCAGATACAGGACTATCCCTTCTGATCCCTAATGATTCTATGATTAGAAGAGGGAACATCATAGGAAAAAATGGGATCAACTGTTGACCCTTTGAAAACAAAATACACTCATGCATTTGTAAATTTGTAATACCAACACATAGACAATTATTAGTAAGCGAAGACCATTCACTAGCCTTGTTGCTCCTCTTTGGACTCGATATAGCATCTCAATGTTTCTTGTATTTAGTTTCCCAAAACTGAATGCAATAGTTGAGATGAGGCCACATTAATGTGAGGTACAGAGGGAGATTATCAGTTCTCCAGTGGTACTGGCCACTCTATTACTGATGCAGGCCAGGATGCCATAAGCCTTCTTGGCCACCTGGCCACACTGCTGGCTGTCAGTCAACACCCTCAGGTCAGCTGGCTGTCAGTCAACACCCTCAAGTCCTGCTCTGATGAGCAGTTCTCCAGCCACTCTTCCTTAAGCCTGTGGAGCTGTATGGGTTGTTGCAACTGAAGCACAGGACCCAACACCTGGGTTTTGTTAAAGCTCAAATAACTCACCTCAGCCCAACAACCCATTCTGGATCTGAAAAAGCTGAAAAATGATGGAGCAGACCATCCTGAGGCACATGTGGGACAACCAGGTGATCAGTCCCAGTCAGCACGGATCATGAAGGGTAGGTCCTGTTTGACTAACTTGATCTTCTTATGTGACAAAGTGATCCGTTTACTGGATGAAGGGTGGGCTGTGGATGTTGTCTAACTTGACTTTAGCAAGGCATTTGATAGTTTCCCACAGTATTTTCTAGAAAAACTGGCTGTCCATGGACGGAATGTGCATGCACTTGTTTGGATTAGAAACTGGTTGGATGGCTGGTTCCAAAGAGCTGTGGTTAAATGTTAAATCCAGTTGGCAGCTGGTCGTAAGTGCAGGGTTCAGTGCTGGGCCCGCTCCTGTTTATCATCTTTATCAGTGATCTGGATGAGGGCATCAAGTGTACCCTTAGGAAGTTTGCAGATGACACAAAACTGAGGGAAAGTGTTGATCTGCTTGAAGGTAGAGAAGCTCTTCAGAGAGGTTTGGACAGGCTGGATCCATGGGCCAAGGTCAGTAGCATGAGTCTTAATAAGGCCAAATGCCAAATCCTGCACCTTGGCCCAAACAGCATTACAGACTTGGAGGAGTGGCTGGAGAGTTTCTTGGCAGAGAGGGACCTAGAGGTGTTGATAGCAGCCAGCTGAAATAAGCCAGCAGTGTGACCAGGTGGCCAGGAAGGCCAATGGCATTCTGGCTTGTATTAGCAGTTGTGTGGGCAATAGGAACAGGGAAGTGATTGTGCCCCTGTACTAGGCTTTGGTGAGGACACACCTCAAATACTGTGTGCAGTTCTAGGCACCACAGTATAGGAAGGACATATAGTCACTGGAGAGGGTACAGAGAAGAGCAACTAGAATGATTAGGGGCCTACAGAGTACGTTTTATGAAGAGAGATGGGGGGGTATGGGGCTGTTTAGCCTGGAAAGGAGAAGACTGCAGGGAGACCTAATCACTCTCTACAACAACATGAAACAAGTTGTAGTGAGACAGGTGTTGGTCTTTTCTTCCTAGTGAAGAGAGATAGGACAAGAGGGTATGGATTGCGCCAAAGGAAGTTTAGATTAGATATTAGAAAAAACTTCACTGAAAGAGTAACGCATTAGAATGGGTTGCCCTTGGTGGTGGTGGAGTCACCATCCCTGGAGGTGTTTAAAAATGGCTGGATGTGGCACTTCAGGAGACAGTTTAGTAGTTGTAGTAGTGTATGGCTGAAGGTTGGACTTGATGATCTTAAAGTCCTTTCCAACCTTGACAATTCTGCGAACTGTGATTCTATTTCTCCCAAGAAGGTAAAGTTAATTCCATTAAGGCACAAGTAGGATGCATATCCCTAAAGCTGTGGGTAGCCATAGTAATGCTGCTGAAAGTTCATATAATTACCACCATCCACTGTGCAGACTTAACAAAAGAACAAGCTCTCCTTCTCCCAGCTATTCTGAAAAAAATCTAACTCTTAACAAAAACATATGCTGATCTGGGAAAGTTAACACAAGGTTCTTGTATATTTTATAAGAAAAAAATATCTATAAACAAGTGAGAGGTTTCCTTAAGGCTTTTGACCTTAAAATTTGAGTGTGTCAACTTACAAAGTCTGTAGACTGGAAAGTCCCCGGAAGGCACAATCAGCAATGTAATTTACTTTGTTGTTTCCAACATACAGTCCAACCAGCACGTTTAAACCAACAAAGCTTGAATCATCCAACCTTGCTAAGTGATTGAATGTCAAATCTCTGTAAATTGAAGGAAAATGTGTATTTTAATGTTTATGCTATAGTGCTTATTCAGGTCAATGAATAAATCCAGGTGAATTTTCAAGGGTGGGAGAAAGTTTTTTACTTTACAACCAATGCAAAACCTACATGTTTTGACCATACAGATTACACACTGTTTCTAAAAACCCAAGAATTACTGCAGAATGAATTTCTTTCATTTGAAAATGACTGTTATGGCTTTGATATAATTGCCACGGTGAAATGAAGCAGTCACGGCTGGCTTCAACTTCTTTCAACAAAATGTAACTGTCCACATACAAAAAAGTAGTTGTCACCTTGAAAACTTTGTTATGAAAAATACACAGATCAGTGGTAAGAAGCTCATGCTTTGGCATGTACCCGGCTTTCAAAACTGGGAAAGAATAAAAGCCACTCACAGCTCACTGAGTTTTTGGCAAAATTCCCAGGCATCAGGACTGATCCTGCTGATGGCATTTTGGCTGAGACGGAGTTGCTGCAACATCAACAGGCCATAAAGCCAGCCTTTGGTTACCTCTGTTAAGTTGTTATGGTCCAGCTGCCTACAAACACATACAAACAGATAAAAGACATAAGGTTAAATTCAACAGCATGTGTGCTTTGCCATGGGTTTACATCTCACTTCATGATATTGGCTAGACAGCTGCAATATTCATTTACATCTAGAGATGTGCTGTCCTACACATCACATACACTACCAATCACTGCTTGCTGCTTTTCAAACCACACCACAACAATTTGTTTCAAAAATACCTTTACGTTTTATCAAGCACATCTATTGTTTTGTGCCCTTCAACTTAATATCTTATCAGTAGAATCTATCAGCAAAAAGTTGCTACTTACAAGACTTCCATGTTAGTCAATCCCCAGAAGGCACCATCCATGAGCCTAGTAATGCCATTCCTCTGCAGTTTTAATGATTTCAAAGCTGGAAGTCCTTGGAAAGTAAGCCCATCTATTTTTTTTATTTTGTTGCGACTCAGCTCCCTGCATCAATAAAATTTACAGTTAAAACAAAGTACGTTTACCTGCATGCCAATAACCTTTCTTCTCCTTCTGGAAACAAACATTTAAGTGCTTTTCCTGCACATAAAACAATGGAGAGAAGATGTAATAAGAAACAAGCATTCCACTGTAACACTTTTAACCACGCTAATACTGTTCTGCCTTTCTGATACTGAGGACTACAACTCAGTAGTTTCTTGATTTTCAGATTTAAAGATTCAAATTCCCCTAAAAGTCATGGCTAATCCTGTCCATAAACACAAAAGTGAAAGCAAGTTCCTGGAGTTTATCCAGTAGTAAGGCTGTTAAGGTTAGCTTGTAACTGCAATCACAAAGTTATAATTTTGTTGTGATAACTAGGCAAAATTAAATATTCTGGGTTAACTCTCCTTTTCTTATTCTGGAGCCAAGCATTTATTACACATTCTCGACTCGCTCTCCACAACTAGTTTCAAGTAATTCCTTCTCTTCTTCTTAAGCAGTTTTGGCACTCACTCTTCTGCCAGTACATACAGCCCTTGTGGGTCAGAAGCTAGGACTTATGTGTATTCTGGATGGGAGTTACACAGCATAATTAACTGGAAGGCAAGCTGCAGTAACAATAATACTCTGTATTTTCTATCTTCCTGTTCTCCGCAACACTTTCTTGGCTTGGGTCCTTTTTAACTTCAAATTTTGCACCAACCCTATGTAGTCTTCCAACTCTAAACCACAGGCATAGAGAAAAACATTAACTGCTTTTCTAACAGTGAATCTTAAACTAGCCAACATTTACTAAATGAACAGTTTATTTACTAGCAACAACTGATATATTCTAAACAAACAAACAAAGTAGCTAATACTAAAAAGGCTCTCATACATCAATATTCACGTGCCCCTTTGAGGAGGCCTTAGATCTATGAACCTGTGTCCTACTAAACCAAGAATTATCCTCTCCTTCCAAAATATACTTTCCTATAGGAAGACCTAAACAATTCTCTCTCTACAGCCTTCAGTTCTTCCCCACTCCTCCTCTGATTATTTTGTTCATGTGGCAACATAAATTTTCGGTCTTGATTACAGATTAGCTACCTAACATAACTAGGTCAGACTACTGATTACATTGTAAACAAGTGGACTATTATATCACCAACTTCCAAAATTTCAGTTGAATCTGAAGACTGGAAAGTCTGCTAAGATCATTAACAAGTGATCCTTTGTTAGCTTTGCACTCCTACACTGAAGCTTGAAATGTCTTTCTGCATTTGTGTATGGAGAAGACTGCGAACACTACTTCCAGATGAGTCAAGCATCCTGGCACTTCATTGTTCTTATGACCTTTCATTTTCAAGGTTAAACAAAGAGAGCTCATAATTTTTATCTCCTGAGTATCTAATCAAGGAAAGACATTTTTCACGATTTGACAAAGTGCAGTCCTAGCCCATCCTCTTGTCAACCTCCTGTACACTTAAGTTTTTTAAAAGAAAATGTAATTGTGATTTCTTCAACCTCTTCCACTTTAAAGAACTCAAATATTATTTATTTGGTAAAACATTTATAGACAGCATTGTATAACTGAAGCTATTGGAGGTCTATTTGCTCAAGCATATTGCTTACTGTCTTACCTTTTGAAAGCAAATTAACTCTGTTTCACCATGAAAGTATAAGAGACTGCTGCAGTGAACTGCCTAAGTTTATTTCAGTTAGTATTTTTCCAGTGCTTTCTTATAGAAATACTGCTATTATCTTTTCTCCAGTTTTTTTTCCCCTTTTAATAGGCAAACACATTTTTAAACACAAAGAGTATTCACATCTTACCAAAACATAAGACTAGTTCTGTTCAGTACAGAGCTGCAGTTAGTAAGGGTTGTAGTAATACAGTTTTTCTGTCTGTCTCACTCTGCCTCTGGTTAAATTAAAGGCTAAAGTTCAAGCACTGCCAGTGCTTTGGAAAACCTGAAAACAATTAGTTAATTGTAGGTTGCACTTACAGGTGCTGCAGATGGGAGAGTTTAAACATCTTTTGAGGGATTGCTGAAATTTTGTTCCTGTTCAGTTTCAATACCTGAAGTGTGGTAGACAAATTGTCAAAGGTACCAGGCTCCAGGGAGGTTATTCGGTTACTGTTAATGTACCTGTTGAAACAACGTCTAGAGGGTTAAATATACAGCTCTTTAATAAATTCTTAGTACCAAGTAATGAAACACAAAGCTCTTGCACTGCCCCCTCCTTGACAAATGGAATTTCATTTATCATATTAATTAGAGCTCTTGACAGTTCAGTCTATGGTCAAACAGTATTTCACTACCGACATTTTACTCAACTCTGCAGGAGCATATTATTGGCACAAGAGAGCAAGTTTGCAACCACATTACTTTATTCTCAGTCAGCATAGTTCTAGCATTGCAGTATTACTAAATAAGAATTAAGTAGATTCAAAATGATTCATCAAACTCCACACAGCCGAACTAACCTGATCATGGGGAACTTGAGTTGACTTTGTTACATCATTATTTCTCTGAAGAGACACAACTATTTGTTTCATTTCAAGATAATGGCCTTTGCTTCTTATGAACTATTGCACCTCATTGCAGCAACTCATGTATTTAATTTACCAGCTTGTGTTAAGCTCAACAGATGAAAGCAGGACTAATATTTAATGCATGTCTAATTGGAAGAAGATGTAGTACCTTAACAAACAGCTGCCAACCTATGTTTCGCAAACAGATTTTTGAAAAGTAACCTGAAAGAAAAAAGCAATTCTTTTACTTACAGATACTTGAGCTGTAACAATGGAAATGACGATATTTTTAGCTCTGAGATGTTATTGTTGCTCAAGTCCAAAGTTTCCAGACCTTGAAACGGCTTCAGATGTTCAGACAAGATGTTGGCAATCTTGTTACTGGTCCTGTAATTTAAGGATAATAGTCATTTCCAGAGCAAATACTTCTTAACTACACATGACTGTGATGAAAGTAAGTTCTTAATCCCCTCACTTGAAATCATTTCTATTTAAATAAAATCAATAAAATATGTTATCTAGATGTAACATTCATTTCTAGCCATCCCAATTCACAAATGGGAATGCTCTACATAAACGTGCTTATCATCATTTCTTAAACCATACTCCCAGAAAGATTAAAAAATTGCATTATAATCCAATAACTGCAATTCATGGCTTTTAAAATGAGATGTAAAATTCTGTGATCATCTATGTCTGAAGTGTAGAAACACCCAGTATTTGCAATGAACAGTTATGTCACAAGATCGTAAATAAATGAAGTTAGAGCTATTTTCTATTTTAACCCAATTAACACCTGCCGTGGAGCAGCAGGGGCAGCGGTGGAGAGAAAGCGGCACCGAAAGCACGCGAAGCAGCTTCAGCTGGGCACCGCAGGGTCCGGGGACAGGAAACTCCCGTAGAGAGCGAGCCCCAGTAGAGAGTGAGCCCCCCTCGTTTTCCTGACTCCCAGTTTATACAGGTGGGGATGGTCAGCTCCCCCCACTGAGTGGAGCGTCTCACAGTGGGATGATATGAGTCTTAATGGCCCACCAGCAGAAGATAGTTAAGGAACATTACTGACCCAATTGTTAAAACCAGGTGGGGCAAAGGGCATTCAGTCCCCCACCCCAAGAAACATTGCCCTACCTGGTTTCAACAACTGGGCAAGGCATTCACTCCCCATATCCCCCTGGAGTTACAAAAAACAAAACCACACAGCTTCTCAACTGCTTTCAACAGATGAAAATAGAATACAATCTTTTTGATTCCATAACCCAAGACAACATCATAGTAGCCATAGTCTGTTGTTCTTTTTAAAAAAAAACAAACACCTCATATAGCATTAAAATCAGACTGAATTTCCAGAAGAACAATGTTGGATTAGAAAAAAATGAATGGCAAGGATGACAATGGGCCCCTTTGTTATCAAAGAACAAAATTTCTGCTTGTTACAGCTCATCACAGAGGTTCTGGGCTTCATGTATGATCAAACTTCACACCCAATTCCGCAACAAAAATTCTACAACTGTTTAAAAACACTAGTGTCCTAGTACACTATAACCAACACTCCTTCTTTCACTTCCAATGAAATGTACTATTTCCAACAATCATATTTCATGTTCATACCCACCAACCCTTTTTCCATCCCAGCTGCACAGTGTACAGAACCATGCATACACATCAGCAACATTTATAAGGTTATTTGTTTGGGGCCAATGGTACATAGGGGAAAACAGATCACAATTAATTAAATGAACTTAATCTGAAATGATCCCTGTTACCTAGGGAAGTTCATGTCAGTTCTGACTGGAGTATGTAGTATGATGAATGATCATTCTTTAGGAGCTTTCTGCAGCTCCTAGAGATTGCAGGCAAAGTCAAGACAAATGTTGATACTGCAAGGAGTTTGCTGGAAATATTTGCTCTTACTATCAAATAGTACATCACACATTTAGGATAGAGGGGACAACCCTCGTGCATTCAAGGGGTACGGGGAGTATTAAAGCTCAAGACTAAGAAAACCTGCCTCAAAAGCTGAACCAAAAATTAAGATTAATGGGATTTATGACCACATGTGGGATTGGGTAAATGATCCTGCAGCCCACTCCAACTCTGTGCCTGTATCATGTTTCATTCCTCAGACAGTCTGGTAAAGGAACACTGCATTTTTTTTTAACTCTTAGCTCAAACTATTTATAATAAATGGATACAAATTACTTTAATAAAAAAAAACAACAAACACCACAACCATGTGTCAGTTCCACTGGCCAAATATGACCAAGAGTTAGTTAACACGTCATAGACCCTTACCTTTATGCATTAGTTTGTTTATAAGGTAATTACTAATGCAGTATTAAAATGTCAATTACTTCAGTGACGAATAAAATTTTCCTCGCAGTAAAAGTGTGCTCCAGCAGAAGCCAGCAATTTCCTGAACTGCACACCTCCTAAATTGCAGTGTGAAAGTGTTCAGTTGTAGAGACAGCTTGCACAGTGCCATCTTTGTGTCAACAGCACTCCATAAAACACAAATTTCTCACAACTGGTGAGATAATAGCCCCTGTATTACAAAGTTTGGTTGGAACTTTCAGAACCAAATAAAATTCTTACGCAGACTTCAGATTAGCACTTAAACTAACTGGCAAATTACCTAACACAGAGGGTGTTATAACCAAAACAAATAAATTAAAAATGACAGCTTGTTTGTTTCAGGAAATGTTTTCCTGTTTTGGAATTGGTAAGAGTCATACTGTGAAAGGAAAGCAATTTCTTTTGCTACGCATCCAAGCTCTAGTCCCATCTCACAAAGAAAAACTAAACTAGTCCTTATTGTGTGCCTTCCCACTTACTCAGACTTACAGAAGATACTCAAATGCAAAATTTCTGAATGGTTCATTCCTTATTGATCCAATCTCCTAGTCCAGTTTTCCCCTCATAAATAAATTTGCAATATTTTACAACAGGAAGATGATTATCCAGTGCTGAACATACACAAGTAACTGTAATTTATGCCCAACTTCAGTTAAAATGACAAACTTCACTTCTAATTCGATTTTTCATCACTTAAGTAAATCAAATAAAAACAGTATATTAGCTTCCTCCTAACTGCCAACTCACCATGGAAACAGGTCAAAAAGGAACAAAATAGCATCCTCTGTGTGGGCACAGTAACATGCAGGCCTGTTCACTGTGCAGAAAGGATAAAAAAACCCACAAAACCCAAAACACTTAAAAGCATTTCATTGGAAGGTTGGGGTTAATATAACTATACTCGGACATAAGAAGCTGCACACACTGCCATGGTTTCACTTCACAGATCCTCAAAACAAAATCGGGGCAACAGAGATCCTCTGCAACAAGGGAATCAGCACATCAAATTCTCACAGAGGCAGTTTTGCATGAGTTTAATCACAATTTCTTCATGTGCAAGAAACAGCAAAATGCTGCAGCTTCCTTACAACATTTCCTTGTTACAACTAAAGCAGCAGGAGCACCAAAGAACACAGATCAAATCACCAAAAGTATCTGCATGAATCTGAACATTCAGTTCTGTAGTTTGATTACCTACACGTTGATTTGTGGCAAAGAAAAAGTCCAACAACCCAAGAGTGCATGCAGATCAAATTAACTATTTTCACATATGCCTCTGTGAACAACAGCTTAAGACAGAATATCAGCTTTTCATTATGGTTCTGAGAAACCTTAGCTTTCTCTCTCAGCACTCATGACTTAAACCACACCAGCAGGCCAAAACATCTCTATCAATCATGATCTCAAGATTCAGTCTATATAAGCAACTATATCATAGTCAATATTGTACTTGCCTTTCTTCTGGGGAAACACAAAGAAGGACACAACTTCTGCATTCATTTTGTTAAGGATCTGGTTAAAATAATTTGTGCTTACTTCTCCAGAATAACTCTTCCAGGTAGATCTTGATCTGTGTTTTAAGAATCTTTGGTTTTATCTTACACTATGATCCTTGACAAGAAACACATGTAAATGCCTCAAGGTGGAGCAATCAGGTAAAAAACAGATTGTCTACAAAGACAATTCTGGAAATTGACAGTTCTCCAAAGTTGTAAGACATAAAGCAACTACTTTAAAACTGTGTGAGTCCGGACTGATACAGTATCTCCTGTCGCACAAATGAGCCCAGAGATGCAGGACACACTGAATTCGCCTCACAGACAAATAAAATTGTAGCAGTCTCCTGCCATAGACTAAAAGGCTATCTAAAGAGAATGTTATGGCTAAATATATCATTCTAAGCAGTGCTGAAGACAAGGCATTGGGACTCATAGATGTTTAGTTTCAAGACTAAATGTGTGTTTATATGGCTTCCAAATTAGAACTGGCTCATAGGCATCCATATTAGAGCACAGGCAAAGCAGACGTGACCATTCACATCCAAGCACATACCAGGTGGTCTCCATTACATACCACTCCAGCTCGCAGCCTTCTTTTTCACATTTCCTCACATTTTTTATGGTTGCTTCACCTGGTTATTGCCCTTACTCACCCAGTGACATTGTAAACCTCCTGCCAAGTCATGTATTGCTTCTTGCACTCACAAACTCTTTGGACTTTTGGAACTCTTATAAGAAACAATGATGCCAAGAGAGACATGAAATGGAAGAAAGCAGATGAAAATTTATGAAAAAAAATTTTAAATTATATAGATACTTATATAAGACCCTTCATTTACATAAGATAAGAGATTGCAATAATTTCTTCAAGAAGTTATTGAACACATATTTTGTGGCTGTTATGAAAGACTGGACAATTCTAAGGAGCACATATCAAAAGAATGTCTCAGTAACACCTGCAAATTCTTTCTTTCTTTTTTTACCATTTCTACTCAATTGGCTACTAAGATTAGCTAGACTGTGAAGAACAATTAAATCATTTAAAACATTGTAAATATGGTTTCAAGCTGGATGCTTCCCTTACAAGAAGTCCTCTGATGGAACTATGTGTTCATCTCACCATTAGACATCCAACCACATCAAATTAAGAACTTATGGGGTTTTTTTAATCTATACAACTGTTATATAAATAAATATTTCAGGAGAAGCTATTTTTCTCCAAGACAAAGATGCCAGAAATAAAGTCAGGATTCTGGCTCACTTCCAGTCCTACTGGTAGGTCTGCAAGTCCCAGGTCTCTTTCATACACAGGCATCTCATGTTTCCTGCTGCAAGCAGTTGTTCTTTCTTTTGAAGGCATCCTTCATTCCACGATCCACACCTGTCATTGCTCTTTCATGCTAGACGTCAGCAAGTCTCTGCCCTAATTTTTTTGTGTCATACAGTCATAAAGCAAAAAATGAAAACTCAGAAATGATACTTTGTTCAAAACTTGCAACCAGAGGTTTACTGATTCCCAAACCAAATAAACTGGGAAAAGGGCAAGAGAAAGATGCAGAATGAAACAACTCTGGAATCAGAGATGTGTTCACAAACAAAAAGAGGCAAATCCATATTTCCATTCCACAGCAATTCTCTCCTTACTCCAGTCATAATACCAGTGTGTAATTAATTACACTTTCCTTCTAAAGTCCCTTCTTGATACCTGGAGTCTGTTTCTCATTCCACTCTATAGCTTTTCCAAAATAATCACAAGTTACTTAGCATGTGATAGCCAGGCGAATGTGTAAGTTCATCACTTTAACAACAGTAAGCTAAAGCAAAGGAGGCACAGCTATTTCAGCATGAGCTGACAAGACTAATAACCCACTGCAGACTTGATGTGGACTGTGATGATTAGTTAATGTTAAATCTTTGACCATTTTATGTATAATCTAGATTAAATCCACTAGAGCACCCTTCAATATTATAAATTGTCTTTCCATCTGATGTGTGGACTCCTTAAGCAAGAACACTTACCCTTCATTGCTACAGAGCCAATCATCCTCTTTGGAGTACACACAGTGAAGTCCAGGCACTTCGGATCACATACCCTTCTATCCACTCTTAACCTCAAATCTTAATACAAGTGGATGGATATTCTCCTATCCAATGTCAATACATTTCACTGCTCTTCTACTAAACTCACCTATCATGTCACTAAAATATAACCTAAATTCTTACACCTCATATGACATTTCAGATCGAAATCAAACTCATTCTCATTTCCCTCATCCTCTGTACTGTATGAGATACAAACTGGCAACTTCTCTCTGGTAAAATTTCTTTCCATTCTTCCATTTTGTCACACAGGAACAGTGTTCTCTATTTTTCTGATCCATTATTCTTCTTTTTAATTGGGTTTTTCTTTCAAACTCCACTGTACATAGATCATAAAATTTGCATTCATTTTCATTCTCATTGCAAAAGCATTCATCTAGGTTTTATGTTTTCGCTACAAAAAACTCTGGGTTTCTGCATACTTCTTCCCTTTCCCAGCATTTGGCTTAAATTGGTGCCATAAAAAATCTAGTTTCCATGTCTGCAAGTCTAAGGCAGGTTCATTTTCAAATTCTTTAATTTGTTTCCTCTTACTCTCCACACCAAACGTCAAAGATTGCAAGAACTAATTCCAGTAAGTCTCTTTGCTTTTTGCTTGCAACTTCAGCCCAAGTCACACATGGTTTACCACCACTCTCATTTTTGGGACATTCTCCAAGTAGCCTGAAGCCTGAAGCCCAGTCTGGCATTCCACTCTCCTTTCTTTCAATCCTTCTTCAAAACAAACTCTTCCAGGCAGCATCCAAATCTTAATCCTTCCCATAATAAAGTGGTAGTTGAAGAGATGACAAGGATTTAAAATATTTGACCAACACTTTCTTAATATTGAGAGTCAGTCTTCAGTTTAGCATGCTAGCTTTATAAACACACGATACCACTTTCTCTGGCAAGCACAGAAGAGAAAGGCATCCATCCACTCCTACTGAGTGTAAGCTTTCATTTTCATAAGCTGTATCTGAACTTCTTTCTGATTGTAACCTAAATGTTAAGTGAGACAGCATTTTCTTGCATTTCCCTGCATTTTCCACGTATATTCTACTTCTGGCCTACTGTGACTTTACAGGGCCAGACTTCTCATGTCTACCTCTACGCTAAGTAGACTTGCAAATAAGGATTATAAAAATAAAAAAAAAAAAAAATCTGTCTTTACAGAAGACCATTCACAGGTATTTTCCTCATTAAGATACTGCCACACAAGTAGAAACTATCACTCATATTTTCTCACTGACAGCTGGGACAAATGTATAATGATTGTTGCACGTTTGCTCCCTTCAATGAATTTTATTTCTCTATATAACTATCAGAAGCATGACCTGTACTGCCCACTATCACATGTAAATATGGTTTTCCACATTTTAAATAGAAATGGACATGTAATACTATAATAAAGTCTCTTCCAATAGTAACTTTTCTTTTGTGCATAAATTTAGATAGGCATTTAAGTTGTGTACTGATTCATCAAAGCCAGGATGCAACAATGCATGCTCCAAATGTGGAAGAGAATCTTTCTGACAAATAGAATTTTTTCCTTAGTGAGAAGGAAAGTCTGTGACCAGTACATGCTCCAAAATGAAGCTCAGACTACTTTTTCTTCCAAGTATGGAGGATGGATGTAAGCACAAAGCTGCCTAAAACACAGATTAATTTACAAGTCTCTAGGCACAAGCTTAACATACTGTTTAGCAAAGATCTATAATAAGCCACTTCAACTTAAGAGTTAGTTTACTTAATTTTAAGATTTCTAAAGACAAAAAAAAAACCTTTTTCATGTTACATATTCAAGATAGGTAGCATGAACAATCCCATTCACTCTGAAATCCCTTTAAGAAAAGACACTCATTGTAGTATCGTAACTTCCAAATAGTAGTGGTTTGTATCATGTTGGGAGTTAGCTCTGTTGCCACTGCCTGACAGCACAACAGTTTACGAATTTCAAGAAACAATCACATTGTAACCAGGTCTTTTATGGAAGGGATTTTACTCAGACTGGAGCAAAGCACACTATCCACTGAACAATTTTACTGATGAAAGTTGACTGAAATCTAGATTAAATAAAAATAAAAGTGAAGCAGCAGCAAGGAGCTAACTTAAGATGACACAAGGCCAAACTTGAGTTTTTCAGATAATTTTAAATTTTCGTAACATATTTCTGAAACCTAGCATGCACTAAAAGTTCAATGATTTTATACTATGAATTCCCCACTGCAGCTGTAGCAAGAAGTAGAAACTCCTATTTAGAGCACATGACACTGTCTGGACCCAAAAACAACTTTTTAGGTCTTCCCTAAGCTTCTCTATGTTTTCAGTGACCAAAATAGTAGTTTTTTAAAAAATTAACTGTTGATGGCTGAGGTAATTTTACCTTTATTCTACCTTGAAGATAATTACTTCATACTTCTTCAGTACAGTGATTCACTTTAGCTTCTTGGTTTGCTTTTCAGAAGTGTTCTGAGAACACGGAAGGCCTAAGATTAATAATCAAATAATCACAACCAAGTAACCAGAGTAATTTCACAGAATCTGATCAAAAAGCTACATTTAGAATTGAAACACCTTTGCTTACTGTGAAAACTTGTGACTCCTGCAGGCACTTAAGTCTGTCTTCTTCATGAGCTTCACTATTTTCCATTCTGACTTTAGTAAGACCAAACATTTGTGTTCTAGACTAACATGATCAGTTTTTACAATACACGTTACAATGATATCTTCATCTAAATCACCTGCACCATATCAGCCTTTACATAAATACAAGAATTTTTATTCAACAAAAATGTAAAATGTTAAGTGTATTTAGAGCATTCCTTCATTTAAAGATAGGCTAACATTAGAATTTCACTATACACACTTAAGGTTTTGGCATGTACAACAGTTGTAGTCCTCACAGACAGCAAGACAATTAGTATAACACATCACAGATGTGGGTAATAAAACACATGCTTTTTTTCTAATATTAATTCTAGTTCTGCCTGTACCTTTTTATTAGAATAGTAACATTTAGTTGAGGAAGCAGGATACTTTAATACGCAAAGCTCTTCTATCTGTAAAAGTAACTGCTGCCATCCATTTTCCACAGTACTCATGCATACAGCACACAGATTATGTAGGATGATGTCTACAATTATGTATTTTTAAAATTCAACAAGTAGCATAAGTTTCTTTTTAAACTGCATAACCTTAAACAAAACCTTAAATAATGTTGCAGTTTTGCAAATCAGTGTGTCTTTCTTTCAAAACACTAACCGCACTGAAAGTAGTTAATGTTTTCTGAAGTTTTAATATAAAAAAACCATGGCAACTAGTGGTTTGTCATTAAACAACATGCAGGACCTTCCATACATGGCTGCTGCACTTACATTACTTGATTTCAACCTATTTCTGGATTCAATCTAGATACAAAACTTCACAGTAATAACATACCTAAAGGCGATACTACTTTTCTTATGTATCAACAGCATAGATTCTAGGAGACTTTCAAGACAAGTGTGACAGGACTGATATACCATGTATAAGAAATGCCATCAGAATTGGAACCAAATTCAGAGCTTTTGCATGTTCTCTAGGTACAAAGGCATTATTGCTTATCACAAAACCAATCCATCTAACCAGAAACAATACAAAGTAACTATTCTCCCAGGACTGCATAATTTTCTACCACAATAATTTAAAGTAATTCTACATTAATTTAAATGTTTTGATAATCACTTCAGGAATGCAAATTAGGAAATATCTAACGTATTTTACTTCTGGGAATTGAGAAACACACCTACATTACTGTTTGCAGCACCTGTTTATTACATGGTCGTGGTGATAGGCCGTTAAATCCAGTATTCTCCAAAAAAAAGTCTTTTGTTGACCTGCACTTGAGGGGAACTTGCCTCCTGGACAGAGCTAGCACGCTGCCTAGATTGCTGGCAATCTCTGGCAAATGGCTGAACTTCTGTCTTGATGAACTGCTCTCTCTTCCCACCTTCTCTCACAGATGACAGAGAAGAGAGCTGGGTACTGAACACAACCCCTGCAATTCATTTTCAAATAACTGACTTAAATGCTGAAAGACCCAAAGAGACTTTTGCAAATAACATAACTGCAAGACAGTCACTGATACACATTGACTAGAAGTTTCAAAAAGAACTGAACTTCAGATATCCAAAAGTTTAAACAGTATGTATGTAGACGGTCTTCAGTAGGAAAGTCAAATGCACTACCTTAAGGAAGAAACAGTGTTTCAGAGAAAGCCTTTTCTTAACTCCTTATGAAGATCTACATGAGTAAGTAACCCATGATCTCATACTTTCAAGAATTTATAGTAGGCAAGCTGAATCCTACTCTTTGCTCTGTCCAGAATGCATTCTATGCTTTACTGCCAGGCAAGCCATCACAGCTTCACAGTTAAATCTAGTCAGGAGGGCTCACGCTAAGTAGCACCACCCATCTAGTCCACAGCAGCTTCCATACTCCCAAGAGGACTAGCAGTGCCAAGTGAACAAGATAGGTACATCACATGAATAAAACCACACATGCATCACCAGCCATGTCAAGAGAGTGTGTCTGCATGTGCTCTTATACTCCTTCACAGGCACAATGTCTTCCCAGGTTGGGAGGTGTGTACCTAACTGACAGTACTCTCTCCCATGATGTTCAACTCCCAACTGGCATCTACAAAAACAAAGAGCTAGCATTTTTTCATGTTACAGACAATGTGGCTAGGAAAATCTACTGTTCTGGGTATGTTTACCCTGAATAATTCAACAGTATGCAAATATCCAAGTTAGGTAAGCATCAAATAGATACCTTGAAATGAGGTAGCTCCAGAAATGGAAACTACACCAACATGATAGTCCACCCATGCCTGTTTATGCTGCTCAGGTAATTCAGACATATAGTATTGTATGCAGATTCCTGCACTATTATTCATTTTGACACACCAGAAGTATAATTTCCTGTGCAAGGCAAGAAAAATCTTGCAGAACAGGTACAATTTGAAGGCCTCACAGCTGAGTGAGGCCTTCAAATATGTGAAAAAATATTCTTGCAACAAGAGCTTCATCAGCAAGAAAGCAGAGCAGTCCTGTTCCTTGAAGACTCCTTAGAAAAAACAACAGGCTTTTCAACTGAGTAATCAGCCAACATGTGTATATCTCATAAGAAATATAATCAAGTTTCAGAAGACTAACACCCTTCTTTTCTGCTATTATTTGAAAGTCAGAAGAAATATTCAGCAAAGGAAGAGTAGTTTGTTTTGGAAAGGGTCTACAAGCACCTTTCATATAAAAGTTTAAAATTCTAAAAGGCAGTAATAAGGTGTTTCAAGTACAGTTATTATTTGAAAAGTGGCTCTAAAAATTTTATTTAATTGTTCCATACAGATTCTGTTTACATGACTTAGATACACTAACTTTGTTTGATTCAACCCATCAAAATAACACCGACAACAGAAAGAAGTGACTGCATTTTTTTACTTCTACAAAAAAAGTATCATTAGACTGAATACTTGTTCTTCTATGATATCATTATATTACATATATTTTTATGCCAGACAACTGCTGTATGTTTATTTCTCTTTATTTATATTCATGTCAAATAAGATTTAGCATCTTTCCATAACTTCCAGCCTGTAAAAAAAAGAGGCTCAAAGATGACTTTATCACCTTTTACAACTACATGAAAGGATGTTGTAGTAAGGTGGAGGTTGGTCTTTTCTCACATGTAACAAACCATAGGACTAGAGAACATGGCCTCAAGCTGTACCAGGGGAGGACTTGAGGAAAAATTTCTTAACTGAAAGGGCTGTTGTGCACTGGAAGAGGCTGCCCAGAGAAATGGTGCAGCCACCATCCCTGAGGTGGTGCTTAGGACCATGGTTTAGTGATGGACTTTGCAATATTAGGTTTACAGCTAACTTAATGATCTTAAATGCATTTTTCAACCTCTTCTTTTTTATGTTTTAAAGATAAATTTTTACAAAAGAAAGAAGGTGCTTTATATTTTGTACATCTGTTTTGTATGAAACAATTGCTTTAACTATTATACACTGACATTCATAAGTTAATATAAAACCTTTAAATTGAAGAATTACTTCTACTATACTAATCTCAAGGAGTATCTGCTGTGTCACAGAGTAGGTATTAAATCTCAGCTGGAGCACACATATTCAGTAACCTCCTTATATCACACAGAAGTCATTCAAAAGAACAAGCTAGTACCCAATGGGAGCAACTTTAAATGTGCTGGTAATATGGCAATAACTTTCTGAAATATTTTTTTCTTCTCTACTTTTAAGAGTCAGTATATACATAGTGCAGTACACATACCTAACAAAGATTTTTCCATGTTTGACCACCTGAGTAAATGAATCAAGCTAGTGATCTGAGGAGATGGAACAACCAGTTCAGCAGTGACTAATTTTCATTTATTCTCTTACAGGAATACCAAGGAATACAAACAGCACAGGTGCAGAAGCATGACTTTGAGTTAATCTAAGTTTCTATGAGAAGGACTACAGAAGATACTACAACAAATGCTTAACTTTATATTCATCAGAACTAAGGCAGAAGGACATAAACCACTTTATTATGTATTTCCACACTTGTGGTAAAAAAAACCACCAACACTTTAGCAAGGTGGTAAAAATAAAACAAAAGAATATGTTCCTCAGACCAATTAGGTGGTTAAGCTACATGACACTAAGCCAGTGTAAAAGGAATACCAACACTAGCACAAAATAGAAGACCCAGTTAAATTCAGTAGTTATTTGTCAGACACCATCTGCTTTTTCTTTCACTTTTTTCTGATTCTGATCTGTAAGAAACCACATCAGTATCAAATGTCACTTAGTTCTTATTCAAACAGAGCAGTCCAGACACAGCGGCTGCACCAGCTGACTTTGCTGACCTGGGCCTAGAGTAAAAACAAACCCCTATAAATCACCAGATGTAAGCAATTGAGTAGTGATCAATTTAATTAACTGAACAGCTCTCCAAAGTTTACTGTATTGTTTTAACCATTCAGGATTCTTCAAGGATAACTCAAAATGGGCTCAAGAAGACATTTTAAAGATATTGCAGAACATCTTCTAATCTACATACTTGTACTGAAGCCATGTCTCAAGAAAATTTCTCCATGTTGTCCACTGAAATAAATTGAATTCTGCCATAATTTAACATAAGTGGGATTTCATCCAAGATGCTTGATAGAGTGTAACTCTTGTTTGAAAGTTTGCATTGTACAAGTTTGTATAATGTTTACTGTGCTTCCACAGTGCCTCACACAACATGGCTGAGGCTTCTGGGCACTACCACAACGTAAATTACTTCTAATGCAGTCTTTGCATCCGACGGAAGCATGAAAACTACAAGGATTAAGCTCAATTATACACATTTTAAAAATAACCTGCTAAATAAAATGACATAATCAACTTCCTAACCACAAGCTGCTCTATTTCCAATTATTTCACTTTAATCTCTGTAATGCACATATTTCCACAAACCCCACAGAGTTAGTTCCACTAACTAGGGACGAGAGTTAAGATCTACTTACAAAGACAGAAGAGTTATATTTGCAGAGACTGGTCCCAGATCTGGAATAATCTTCAATTCATTGTTGTTCAACTTCCTGGTAATATTAAAACAGGGGAAGTCAGCTTTGATGTTAATCAGATGTACATTGGACTTGCTAAAATGCTGAACAGTGTCACCCCAAAATTAAAAAAATAATTCCACTTTCACTTAATGTAAAGTATTAGAAAAGCAAACATCTTTGGTCTTGAACAAATCATCCCTAGAGAAACAGCAATACAATTAGCATATACAAATACTAGTTGGTTTTTTTTTAGGTTTGGTTGTTGGTGTTGTTTCTTTTTTAATGAAGACAAAGTAACTTACACTTCCTGAAGACTATGAAGGTGATCCAAGAGACTGGTCTTGATTGAAGACAATTTGTTGTGACTTAAGTCCCTATGAGATTACAAAAATAAACAGCCTGTCAGCTTTGCGATACTATATTAGGTAAAGCAATACAATTTCAATCCAAAGGATGTTATTATTTTGTTTTCAAGTACCAAAAAGGTTTTTTTGTATTAATAAAACTAGAATGGAAAGACATTTGAGTATGAGGTATACATCAGATAATACCTTGATCACTACCAGAGAAGTTCCTGTATCTCTGACTGATTTAGAACTGTTCACTGATACACGTGCAAGATCCATGAAAAACACCTTAAGGTTTTGCTTCATGAAGACTAGGACCAATCCCTCTCCCTCATCTCTTCACAATAAAACATTTGGCTGGAGAAACCTCTTGATTACTGGGAAAATTAATAAACTGATGCCCACTGCAGTTTCTTTCCTTGAGCCAATCGTAACATGTTCCATCGCTACAAGTGTTCAAGGCCAACCTGGGGAGGGCACTGAGCCACCTGGTCTAGTGGGAGGTGCCCTTGCCCATGGTAGAAGTGTTAGAACCAGATTATCTCTGAGGTCACTTCCACATTAAACCATTCTATGATTTGTACCATTTACTCTTCTCACTTCTCTAAAGCAACGCTCAGATCATAAGAACACAATGAGGACTGTCCATAAATCTCTATCTCTATTCATGTATTTTTTAAAAAAGTATTTCACAGAAATACAACACTGACCATACAATAGAAGGTAGCCTCTTAGGACTGTATTTTAGCAAATGCTTCTTACAACAATAGAAGGTAGAGAAACTAACCACAGAAACTCAAATCTGTGTATCTACATGGATCTCCACAAATGGTGCAGATTGACAACTGGGCTTGTAACCATGGCTAGTTCTGGTGAAGACCTCACCCCTTCTTCACCCTCTTCACCCACAGGCAGAGGCACCTCCCACTAGACCAGGCGGCTCAATAGCCTTTCCAGCCTGGCCTTGAACACTTGTCCACAACATGCACCTTGCTACTCTCATACTAGAATCTCAACAGCATCAATTCAGCTGGCTGCAGTTCATCCAAGTTCATCCGCAAGCAAGCAAAAACGGCGCTATTTTAAAAGGAGTTCTTAAGCTTACTCCAGTGAGGGTTTGCAATGCAGACACAACAAATTGCAGGAACTCTTATCAGCAATGAGCTGCTGTAGCATCAGGCAAAGACATTTCTCAACTTCACAACGCTTTTGCCTGTACTAATTAAACACTTAAAAGTTATCCAACAAACCTGTGGTCTACATCAAGCCACATTAATATGAATTGTATTTCAAGTTGAATCTATGAGGAAATCTCCAGGACAGTAACGGTGTTGGACCAGATGATCTTCAGAGGTCCATTCCAACCCCTGTCATTTTGGGATTTTATGGATAATATGACTCAATACAGTCATCTACACCAAGAGTGCCAAACATTGGCGTGACTGCCATGGATGCATCTGATCTCCACCTACAGCTCTGGAAGTGCTCTGGAAGCTCTGATGATCAGCTTACCCTTGACACACACAGACCAGAACTGGCTTAACCCATGCCAGGTTCAAGATCTGTGCTTCTACTCCATGACTAAGCCCTAAACAATTGAAAATCCAGGGAACTCCAGATTCCCTGCTCCAACCATTGCATATCCTCAGACACTGGTGTCATTCTGCAACTCACACAAGTATCAACACTTCTTCATCATGGGACAGTAAACTATGTTTTGAACTTGCCCAGCTGCTTTGTGCTTTATGCAGCACTTGATCAATATTACCAGGATAATTCCATACTCCCTTTCATCCTCCTCTGGGAGTCAGTGGTCAGACAATGAAACTGAAAGAATGAAATTAAAGCACTAAAACCAATCTCAGGCACACGTGCATTACGAGGGTTACCATCAGTGCTTGGTTATGAGGTGTGCTCTGAGCCAGCCAACTGGATCAGGCCCAGCACATTGTGAGCTTAGTGCTGGTGCCACTGCTCCACAACCACAAGCAAGGAGGAGATCTGCACACGTCCCAAGCCAGTACAAAAAAAAAAAAAACCAAAATGGGGAATACCCTCCAATGACTTCAGGTAGGCATGGAGGGGGAGTTTTTCAAGACTCAGCTCCAGAATCAAGCGCCCAGAAATAACATAAATCTGTACTTTATTCCAGGTGTCTAAACCCCTACAGGTTTTCATTTTAAAAGACTGAAAACCAATACAGCATTAACATTTTTTAAAACCCACAAATGTTAGTTTCATCATTATGATTTTGAATTCTCCTGTAAATGAGGTTAACTCACACTTGAGTTAACTGTATCTTTCACTGCTTAAAAAAATCTAATGCAAACACTCTCCTGGCTACAGACCAGAGAAAAATATCTTTGTTTAACCTGTGAAGACATTAACTGCAGAGAGCTGAAGTTCTCATACTGCATTCTAAAATGTAAATACTGAAAAATATGTTGTTACAAGAATCAAGACAAGAATCCAACATGGGATCTTCAGAGGTCCATTGTAGAGAGAAATTTTTACCCATAAACTTAATCAAGTATTTGGCTTTAGTCTGTAAGGATTATAAGAATCAGCAAATAAACAGCCAAAATTCAGTGAAGTTGGGGCTGTTAGTACCTAGCATATTACCTTTCTTCATGCTTCATACAAGACTTAGGAATTGATAATTATTTCAACAATGAGCTTTCAAGGTAAGTACTAAAAACCTCCATTTCTTCATTTCATCTAAAATATAAAAAAATTTATTTAAAACATGTTTGCCTAAAGGACCTACCAGACAGTAACAGACGTAAGCAGATTTGTTCTGCTGGAGTTATAACATGTTAAAAAAAAAATCTGGCTGAGTCCTTGAACTATAAAAATCCTGCAATTACAACCACTGCTGTGCATGATCACCACACTGGAGCCAGACACTTTCACTCATAGCTCAAGCTCACATCCATCTGGAGTCTATCAAGGAAGCCGTGAGCGTAACAACTTATACTAGGCTTCAAACAATTTTGGGGTTTTTTTTGGTTTTTAACACTAAAGATACCATCAGATTTTCCACACAGCTTCTACTTTCAAGAAGACATACAAATTCCTTATTGCTGGTTTACTCCCAACAGGTTGTCAAAAACAAGTTGCAAAAACAACAAAAAAATCCAAAAAAACCCAGCAACCAAAAAATCCCTCTAGACAATACTAAATACCCTGTTTCACACAGCTATACACATGCTTGTCTACTACCTATTGGATGAACTACGAATTATAAGTGTTTTATTAAATATTACTTCAGTACTACTGGAATGAGAAACTTATGAAAAAAAGCCTCATTTTTCAAGTTAAATCAGAGTGGTTGGAAGTGAACCAAGAGCTAAAATAACTGTCTTTTACTAATAGTGAAAGTGAAGCTTATGCCTACAGAAGTTTCTAAAACTTCTAAGCACTGTATCTGAGATATTTTTCACTATAAAAATCTATCAACACTGTCATAAAGCTGCATTTCAGTCCAATGCATTTCTCAATATATCTCAAGTAGGAAAAAAAAAGTGGTCTGAAAGTAAATCAGTATTTTTCACCACAGAAATGGAACTGACAACATTAAAATACTAAGATCATTACTATGCATTTTCCATTTCTGCATTTTCCTTGTCTGTTAAAACCACATTACAAATGGGGAGAAAATCTCCTGTGTGGTTACTTTTGCTACTAAATTTCAGAAGCCATGAAAAATACAACAGTGAACACACTCAGAAATTTCAGAAACCAGACTAATGTTAAGAAATTCCTTAGAAGAATTAAAAGTGCATATACCTGTTCTTCACCTCAAATTTGCAGTACAAGTTGTTGAACATTTAACTAGAATTGCCTCCACTTGAAAAACCATGCCTCAGTTTTTGAGGCCCTACAAGAACCCATTTCACAAAAGAAACTATTTTCTATATTCTATGATGTTTGTATGACTAAAAAATTGAAAAGGAAGCCTAGCTCACAAAGGGAGAAGAGGGCAAGTGTTTCTTCACATGTTTTATAAATACAACTCTTAGACCCTTATTCTAAAATACTTAGTCACAATTACCATCTTCTTCCTTAGAGAACTCAGAAACCTGAGCCCCAAGTCAGATTTTAAAATGCAAATCCAGCAACAGCTTCTTAATCAGTCCCACTGGGGCCCATAGAGCTGCTAATTCAGCAGAAATCAGGAGAGCTGAAAAACAAAAAGCCAGGCTGTAGCTGTTTTAATACACTGATCCAAAGTGACTCATAAATCAGTTTGCTATGTTCAAGTTTTAGTCTGGAAAATATTGAAAAACAGCTGTGAAAACCATACGGCCTTTTTTCTGG
This sequence comes from Upupa epops, assembly GCA_013397515.1. Lineage (NCBI taxonomy): Eukaryota > Metazoa > Chordata > Aves > Bucerotiformes > Upupidae > Upupa > Upupa epops. Next base: position 45,488 of record VZRI01001789.1, on the reverse strand, counting down.
CAAATCTGGTACAGAACTAGAGGATTTATAAAATGTAAATACTAAAGATGTAATACAAACACAAGTGAAAACCATCTTTCAGACTTTCCCTCCTGCCCCACCGACAGCTTTAGCATTCCTCAGTGAACCTAGGGAGGGGCACAGCAGTGCCACCAGGAATTTGCACGCATGGAAGACACTGGCTAGGGCTCAAGGCTCTTCCTACTTCCCTTCTTCCTGCTCTAACAAAGCCGTCTCCTTGCAATCTCAGGACACAGATCCTGGAAGTGGAAATCTAACTTCAAAACTATTTGTACACAAAGTCATTACAAAGTTTATCAGTTTTCAGCAGACTATTATCTTTGAAGATGGCAGGGTTACAAAAGGTATTTTTATACTAAAATCACAATAAATCTATCAGTCGCAGCCTGCTTACAGCCCATTTTGTAGAGCAAATTCTGTATAAATCAACAGTCTCACATTTGCCAACAAAAAGAAGGGCTGACAACATAGTACTCAGGCTCACTTTTTGTATTTCTTTCCTTATCCACTCTAAGGTCACAAAGACTTTCCATATTAGAGAAACTCGCTGTTACTTCACTGGGGGACCCAAACGCAAAAGGTATGGAATAGCAAAACGCAGCTTAAAAAAACAACTACTTCATGCCGCCCACTCCTCATCTGAATAAGCAGACAGATGGGCAGGAGAATAAAGTCCAACATGGCCTAGACCTTGTCAGGCACAATAGCTTTCACTCTTGTGCTTGGGAATGCTCACCTGCACTTGCTGAGGATATGGTGGTGTAATAGGTTTTGTTTTTGTAAGAGGATTTGAAAACCTGCAATTAAAGGACTAGCCTTTGGCTATACCCACTATGGACTTCCGTGGAAAACTCAGTAAACATATACCAATAAAATTCATAAACAGTCTTTTACAATTCGTAAGTGCACAGTTTGTTGCAACAGTAAACCGAGGCCAGTCAAACCCTTTTCTTTCTCTATGTAAACCTGAAACCCATTATAATCTTAGATATTGTGCAATTCCAGCTCCCAGTACTGGGGTAGCTGGAGCTAACAGACAACTTGTACTCTGTCTTGTTGTCTCATTAAGAGCAAGAGCAAGGAGAAAGACCAGGGTATTTTTGAGGCGTTTGACACAAACAAAAGGAATATTTACACAAAAGCGACCAGACCACATGGTTTGGTGACACCTACAAAGCTGTACTGCTGTGAGTTTAAGAGCGAGTGACACAGCTGTCCAATGAGTAATCACAGCAGGGTTTCTTACAACAGACCAAAGCTTATTTATACAAGTGGAACTTATTTTCTCACACTTTTAAAGGAATGTGAACTTACATAAGGTCAATTTACACTACCAAGGGAATTCTAATTAGAAAAGCCTCCCTTGTGCTAACAGAAAAGCTCTGCAATGTGTTTTATTGTCTCTCAGTAACGTTAAGTGAAAAAGACAAATTTGAATTACCACTAGTGCAAAATGCATTTTAAAGCAACAATTAATATCAAAGTTCAGCGACTTTCCACTTTTTTTTTTTTTGTTTAGCATACCGTCACACCTGAATTTTAATTTAACAGCACCAGAGGAAGCCAAGCTAAGAAACTAAGCTGTGAGGCTTAGTTTAGCATCAAAACAGCCTTGGGTTTTGCCAAAACACTTGTGTTAACACACTGAAGCAGTTTGAAAGAACAGAAGGGGTGATATTTAATAGGAAGCAAAAGCAGTTTTTGAATGTATGGCAGATGCAGCATTTGATTCGTACGCTTCATTCATGAAACTAAAAAAAAAAAATTAAGTTCCTTTCCCATCACACTTTCCTGTATCCCTCTTGGAACTGTTCAACTCACAGAGCCATTCCTGCGTTCAGTTCCATATGGCGTCAATACAGCCATGCACATTTCATGTGTAAAAAGCAGCACGACCTCCAGACGAGGCAATTGAAGAGAATTAGCCACAACTAATTGAAAGTCTTCCGGTTTACTTTAAAGTCCTTATCTCAATCTGTCGTTGAAAATGTAATTGAAAATTAATACGACTAATACAGACGATCTCCGAGTGACAAAATATTGGAAACAAATGTGGCGAGTCCCTCAGATGTTTCCAGGCTTTTGGAAAGTTCCTGTAACTTAGGCTCTGTCAGTAAAAGTTGGTCATTGAAAGTTAAGTTTCCCTCAGGACACATCTCCGCTGACGCCGTGGGGACCCCGCACCGAGCGTTCGGGAAACCAGCACAGTTGAGTGATAATGATGAAGAGTCAAGAACAGTTTTCCCAACACACAAACCAGCATCAACTTGACGATTACCGTACCTTCTCCAAGAAAGTCATCAGAACTTTTTCCTAACCCCTCTCAAGACACTGAACACGCGAGCTCAGCCGAGCCACTCACTGCCGCCGCCGGAGCCCGCCCGCTGTCCCATAGCCCCAGCCGCGCACGCTGACAGCCCGGGAGCTGCCTCTCGCTTCGCGCACTTCGCTGTCCACACCTCCCGATCCCCATCCAGAACCCCTTGGGGGTGTAAGATGGCTGACAGACAGGCACCCCCACCCCTGAATGCCAACCGCTCTAGTACTCACAGCTGCACCGTGACCCGCGGCAGGCTCTCGGGAAGCCGGTTCGGCTCCAGGCGGCTGCAGGCGACAAGGCGCTCGGCGCACCGACAAAACAGAGGACAGTATGCGGCCCCTAGCACCAGCACCGGTGGCGGCGGCAGCGACAGCAGCAGCAGCAGTGCCAGAGGGGCGGCAGGCACAGCGCGGGGCCGGCGGGGCATGGCGGGTGCTTCCCGCGCTCCCGTTCCTGGCGGTCCCTCACTGATGCGGTCGGGCGCGGCGCGACCTCCCGCCTCTCAGCGCGGGTGGCGGCTGCCACTCATGCCCCGGAGCCGTCGCCGAGGAGCGAAGACTGGGGCAGAAGCGAGGGGAAGTGGGTAGAAGAAAAGTAAAGCGGGCGCGGACTGTTTTGCAGCGCTGCCAGCCACTCCACAAACTTTCCGCGGCCTCAGCCCGCCCCTGCCCTGCCCGCGGAGCCCCGAGTGCGGCCCGCCCCGCTGCAGCCCCCTCCCCCTGCCATGTGACGGGCCCTGCGGGACCGGGGGCTGCAAGACGCCGGGCATTGGCGTCTTCGTCGGCCTCTCCGGGGTAAGGGGGAACGGACGGTGGGCCCGGAGTTCCCGGAGCCCTCTGTCCCGTGCAGGGTTTCCCTGAAGCAGTCACCCCGGCTACCGTGTCCAGGCAATCCAGAAGCGGCTCTAGAAGGCCTAGCAGATTCGCAGCCCAGTACGGGGTCACTGCGATGTAAAAGGTGAGGCGAGGTTAACTCCTGCCTTACGGGTCCTGGGCGGCTGGGCCAGACACCGTAATTAAGCCCATTATGTTCCCCACAGGATCCCAGCTCCAGAAGTTCAGGGAAGTGGGCAGGGTGTATGGATTCCACATCTCTGAAGTAATCTATGTAATTTAAGTAAATACCTGTTGTTCCAAGTTCCATATGTAAGCAGGGACACAGCAATGAATTAAATTACCGTTGGCTTCACAGATCACTTCTCAGACAAGAAGACACCAAACAGCTCGAAGACACTATATCTTTGCTCACTCCCCTAAATTTCACCTGGAAGATTGTGACATCTTGGACACTGGAGCCTCAAAAACATGACATCTCCAGTATCAATATTATCCTGGTTAGAGTCCACCCATGTCAATCCATTACAAAGATTTTAAAAGCTGAAATGTTGTGGCCCAGAAGACCAGCAGCCTGTCTCCTATTAGAAATAACATGGTCGGGAGAGGCAGGGAGTTCATTGTGCACCACACTGGTGAGGCCATGTCTCCAATTCAGCTTTGGGCACTTCCATACAAGAAAGATACAGGGATGCTGGAAGAAGACCAAAGAAGAGCAACGATGTTTGTGAAGGGTCTGGAGAACAAGTTCTGTGAGAAGTAGCTGAGATCGCTGGAGTTTAGCTAGTTTAACCTGGAGTAAAGGAGACTGAGGAGAGATAAGGGGAGGTTGGAGTAGGGAGTTTGTCCCTGGTAGCAAGAAGTAGGACTAGAGAAAATGTTTTGATAGGATATTCTTCACTGACAGGGCTATTAGACTTTGGAACAGGCTACTCAGGGCAGTGGTAAGAGTCACCATCCTTGGAGGTGTTTAAAGGGCACGTACATATGGTGCTGGAGGACATAGTTTAGTGCTGAACTGGCAAAGCTGGGTCCAAGGTTGGACTCCATGATCCTGAAGGTCACTTCCAACCAAAGTGCCCCTGTAACTTGTGCAGCATTTTGTCAACTTGTCCTACATTGAACCATTGACTGGTTCTCCTTCAGGAAATTACTGCAGGAAATTAAGCACTGCAGGAGCACGCATTCTAAATCTTGTGATCATATTTAGGTAAGATATGATACACTAGCTACTTTTGTGAAGTAATTAAAAGAGGAAGATCTTCACATTACTGTTACTCCAGCACTATTAATCACCTTACTAAACTTAAAATGGGTTGAAGTTCACTAAGCCGTGTACTACAGTTCCCAGAGCACAGAGCAAAGGGCCTTAGATTTGGGAAAAGTTACTCAATGTTATCTTGACTGTTGGCAAAGGCAGTGATTCACTAGTAGGTGGCAACAGTCATTAAGCTGACAGTTTTAAGAATCAAGGGACAGAAAAAATAGAAACAAAGCATTTTGAACTTATTTTATCATAGCAGTCTAGTAATATACATGATGCATATGAGAACTCTGGGACAAGACAGAATCTGACAAAAGAAAGGAGAAAAGAGATTAAAATGCTGAAAAGGCAAGAACTTCTGGCTTTGCAATTTTGAAAACCGCTCATGCAGTCATGGAATATTGTGCCCTTAGAAAACCTTTATGTGCAGTTAGTGAAGCTGTTTTAAATTAAGCAAGGTAAATCAATTCAGAAAATTAATCCATTTGTCTTTTCTCAAAATACTCAATAAAACATTTTAAAATGGATTTTATTATGAATTCTAAAATGCTTATTTATATGCTGTACTTCAGAGTCCATGACAGAAAGTCTTTCTTCCCACAGTGGTCTCTTCAGACATCTCAGGAACTGATTCTGCACCTGATACAAATGCTGCAAGTGCTGGAAGCCCAGAGGTCTCATCAATATAGTTTTAGATTGAGAGTATATCAAACTGTACATTAATAAAAATGTCTCCTTCACAGGTTTGTCTGGACTATGAAAGGTCTCACCTTCATGTTAACTCCACATGTTCTGTCGACCCTTGTTTGGCATCAGCATTAGTGTAAATTCGTATTCATCAGGATTAAAGGACTGATTTGACTGAAACCTCATAAAAAATAATACACACAAACACACGACTTTAGTTCTGAGTTGGAATAATTCTATTATCCAGTTTTCCAGGTAACTGCACAAGGAAGAGGACCTATTCATAGTGGTTATGCAAAGACAGGCTCTTTCCTTGGCAGCCTGTATGTGGGTCAGCCTGAGGACATGATATTGAGGAGAGGGACGCACAGCTGCAGAAGCAGACTAATGACATGATTCTCCTCTATGAGACTACTGTTATAGTAGTCGACATGAGTTAAGAGCAGAGGAAAGGTGGTTTCATGGAACCTTCCTTGTGTTGACTGCAATAGGGTTTTTTCAGTTCTATACTCTTTTAAATCAGATAAACATGGGTTTACAGATTCAAGTCCAAACATATATTGTTTAAAATATGCATTCACTTCAGGCAAAAGACACACCCAGAAGCTAAGTATGATTTTTTTCACATATCATTAACACATTGAAATCAGGCACTGCTTTCAAGTAACCTACCTCCAGAAAAGGTCAGCCTTAAATCAGGGTGATTTTAGCAGACCATTAACATTAATTTACCTATGGCTACATGAAGCAAAACCAAATTAAGATACAACACAATTTTTATTCTGAGTTAAAATTAGACAAATTTCTTATAACGTTCATAACTGTAATAGTTTTCTAGTCAGTTTTCAGAGGAGTCTCAAGCCAGTATGAAAGAAATAGCGTGTAGTTGTAAGGAGTTAGGCATAGTTCAATCTGCAGGATTTATGTTAGAATGTCAAAGGGAGCCAACAGTTACATCTGTTTATGTCCATTAAGGCCACCCTGGGAATTAAGAATCTCCCCACATTCCTTTGGGTCACAAGAGAATCCAAACCCATGTCTAGTATTTGTCTTCTTTTCATAGGTACCTAGATTGATTTAGGTAGCAGAGCAGAAGCAAAGCAGAACAACTTTGTTTTATGCTCTGGTGTATCTCAGTTTGGATAGAGTGAAAGAGAAACCTATGGGCCATCTATCCACTTTACTACTAGCAAATGGCCCTATAGGAGTACTGGCAGAATTCATGTCCTCACTATTTATTCCTAAACATTCCCACTTCTATTTTATTTCTAGTCAAAGAAGATGTTTAGGACCATATGGGAGAAAATTAATTCTTCTCAAGATGATCACTCTTTATTGCAGATCCACCAATTTGATGTGTTTTAAAAATTCTTAAACTACTTCTAAAGCCACAGGGAGAGAGAAAGAGATGAACTGGTGAGAGTATTTCTGCTTAAAAAACAAAGGTGGAACAGGATGTGGGGTTTTTGGAGACTGTTTGCATACACAAAATAAGTAGCAACAGGCAATAGAACTTTACTTGATCTTTCCCTCAGGCACCTATCTGGAAGTTACTTGTGTCTCCCACCAAAACTGCCTGTTGGATGCAGTAGACCCTTTTCACTTCTTTGTGTGTGTATGCAAGAATCTCATCCAGTATCATAGGATGTTTTTCATGGAAATAACTAAATGCAAAGGTTTCCCACCTTACTTTTCTTCTGCCCATTTGGTATAGCAATTGGTACTACTACTTTTTATAACAATACTAAGACTTTGTTACCATTTATTTAAATTCTTGTAATTAACCATTGTAATTTCACTTGCATTCGAGGAAAACAATAAAATATTCTTAAATAATTCTCTAATAATTGTGACTCTCCTACTAACAGGTCATAAGTCCATAGTGAATATCCCAAGGTGCATACAAGAATTTAGTTTTGTAATGGTACTTGGCTTTATGTAATCCAACAATGAAACCATGAAAACCAAATTTATGCATAATTTGAATGCACTGATTAGAACCAGAAAAAGACATACTAACTCATTATGAAAGCTGTTCAGGGCAGAAAATATTCAGCTTTTACTTCTAGTTTATAGAATTCATGCAAACAACCACTGTTTGCCTCCATTACAGATAAACACTCTAAGGCAATCCACATTAGTGAGGATTGTTAAGGTCTTCAAGTCTTGTCCTGCATGGGGCTAAGTGGGAAGTTCAGCGCATAATTGCACAGACAATTAAACAATCAACATCTATAATGATAACTTCAAAGGAAAAAAAAATGTTAGTTTTATGTCATTAAGGAAAACTCAAGTTGAATTGTTGTCAATTTGAATAAAAATAAGTCGATGTAATTTCAGGATGATGCTACTGTAATAAAACACCAGCATGGTCTGTTACACTCTTTTTTGTTTGTTGGTTGTTTTTTTTTAAATAATCTTTAAAGTATGCAAATGTTTTATGCTAAAAAAAAAAGATAAATAATTGGCTAAAAAAAAGAATCAGAAAGAGATGTTCTGTCAAAACCAGTGGTGCCTCTGCCAAACAGCAATGTCACCAGCATTTCCTTCTTGCCATTCCTTAAGGTGGGCAGTTACAGTAGCTGTAGCACAAACATTTGTTCTCTTCTGCAGGGGGGATAAAACCTTCTGCCAGAGAAAGAGTGTGGGTGCTGGAAGATTGTATCTGCTTAAATTGTCACAGGCAGATTTGGTAGGATTTTTGTCAGTGTTTTGTAAAGCCTGCTGTAAATTATTCATTATGTTTAGGTGTCTAACTCTAATTGAAGTCAATGGCTTAAAATAATTTCATGGTGAGAAATCAATGGGAGTTAGGGCCTAAATCTTCGAAGACTTTAGTTGTGATTGTGTGTTCCAGGGGGACAACAAAGCTGCAGCTGGGACTCATCTTGTGTAATTTTAACAATTTGAAGTTTAGTGTCCATTCTGAAAGAGTTGTCTTTACTTCTTCTCTAGTCAGCAAAGCAAGACACATCCAGAGAGTGATTACAACCTTTCTAAAATAAGCAATCAATGCATCTGGAATGAAGCAGCCTCTGGAGGATTTTCTCCTTCTCTATTGACTAGAAAGAGCCTTAGACTAGACCCTGGATTTGTGGATGATTCCCACTCCATTCTGTCAAGCATAAGCATTAAATAGCTAAACAGACCAATATGTAAGCATAGTTTCAAACTTTTTTCTGTTATAGGTACCTTACATGTCCCTGTAACAGTACTAAGCAAAATGTGCCATAAATACAAGTTGTTGTAGTTTGTGGTGTCATAGAATGGTTTGAGTTGGAAGGGATCATCTCATTTCAGCTCCAACACCCCTCCCCCCCAGTATTTTGTTGTCTGCTGATATAAATTGTTGTATTAAAGATTTATTAACAGATGAAACTTGTAAGATTTAATGAAGCAAAAGGGAAGTGTCATACTTAATTGAATGTCATGTACACTAATAGAAAAATACAAAATAAGGTCTCCGTGGAAAATGATTTTGGGGTATACCCATTTATTTGGCATTTGCTATGAGATAACTAGTGTTCTGATAAGGGCTGAGATTAAATACTGTGTCTCATTTGTGCATCAGATATAAAACGAGAGGAATGGAATGGAGCGAAATACAAAAAGCTGGTAGCAGACTCAGGAGGACACGGTTTACAGTGTTACAGTGCAAAAAGCAGCACTTGGAGTTTTGCACAAAGCCCTCCCATTGCCTTCATGGGGAAAACAGTGAGTCATAGCAGACTTAGTGTAGTCTGGGCTTGCTCCCTCCTTTCTGCTGCCTGCTGCCTGTTGATTTGCCAACTATTATATAAAACAAATTAAGTGTCATGGTAAGAAGTTGATCAAACGCACATTGTGCCACTTCCATAGTTGCCCAAGCAATTACTTGGCAACAGCCATGTTTGCCACTAAGACCCAACTTTCTGAACCAGAGCATCAAAGCCGGGTCAGACAGCAGCAAAAACCATGGGCTGATCTGGATAGCTGGGTGGCAGCTATACCAAGCAGGTGTTGCAGCATATAGCATTGTGCACCAACTGGCCAGACGGGTGAATGATAATCTATGGCACACTCTGTATTGATCTGGTTAATATGGAATTGAGAAAGACTGCAAGGGATACTGGTATAAATACTCTTCATGGCTGTGACACGTGGAATCTTATACAAGCAAAACTTTCCATGGCCTCTTTTACATCTCTCACGTTCAGGCAACATGGTTTCAGAAGCTTCTAAAATGCAGATGTAACCTTCCAACCTGCCAACCCTGTTGGCAGCCAGCTAACACTAGGAGACTGAGCTTTGTCTGGTTCCTAATTCTGTGGCACATATCTTGGCCACCAGTGTCTTTCTCAAGTGAGTTCTCTGCTAGGATAAACTAAGAGAACTATCAACACTTATTTCTCTGAATGTTGTCTGTAGTGAAGTTTATCCTTTGTTGTTTTTCCAGCTAGGTTTGCAGCCTAGTCATCTCTCATTTATTGCTCCCTCTTAATTGGTTCTCTGCACTCTCCAGTCTAGCAAACAAAATATTTAGCAGTGCAGAACTGCATGCGTTGAATCTTGAATATGTCTTGATTTTGTTTTCTGGCTCTGTGCTGTCATCTCCAAACAAGAAACCTCTGCCTTAGGAGCTCGAATGCCCTATGTTTTCTGTTGCTGTTGCAGCTTGTGGAGAAGAAATAAAATAGAATAAAAGTGTTCAATCCTTTATCATTTCTACAGGGCAAATAGCCCAGTGTACAGTCCTCTTTGGACTGTACTGACATAAGCAGTATAAAAATCAGCCTTCTAGAGATACACCAGCAACAGCTGTCAGCATCCTACCACATCCGTGGTGGCTAAGAATGCCACAATGTGTGTTATTGGATGCCTTGGTCCACATATACAGAGCTAATTTCCAAACATTACTGCTGTATAAATGATCAGACTGGGCATAAGTCTGGCAGCAGTGACTAAGAAACCAAGGCTTTCACTGAACTGAACACTCAATAACCAAATTATTCTTTGAGTTATTCATAATTAGGAAAGTCTCCATAGGGAGACCAAGCTAAGCTACTTCTATGATATGAATTTCTTAATTTATTTTTTTTTTGGGGGGGGGAAGAAAAGCTAGAAACTAAAATAAACAGGAAAAGGGTTTTTAAACTTTGGGAAAATTACATCTTATTTTAATCATAATAAAAAAAATAAAGCCACCTATAATGCATCATGTTATTCATACTAGTATTTTTCATTTTGTTGTTAGAAAAGACCTACTAATGACAAACATGAAATTACCTCCCTAGAATTTTGATAAAATCATACACACACTCATGGAGTACCACATGTAAGTAATACTTCAGTTATCACATTGATGTCACTGAGATGGAATTAAAAGTGCTGAAATTTTCAGTGATGGATGTTTCACCACAGCTGTGAGCAATGTGTTCCTCATAGATTGTAATTCTTCTGGGGCAAAGTTAAACCCATTGGACTCTCATCTTATTAGTAGAAGAATACAATTTAGAAATAGTATCAAAAGCATACTAGCCTTGCATGTATTTGTATATAAATGAGTATATTAAACTATAAATAAATATCCTTTTTACACATGTATATGGCTGTGTGTCACAAAAATAAACCATAAAATATTTGAAATAAAATCCACAAGAGGATATTCAGAGTTAAAACTAAAATCATAATCTCATACATGGCTTTTAAGTGCATGTTGTCTAAAAAATGGAAGCAGTTAAATATGAAGTAGTAGGGTTTCTTTTTTATAACTTTTAAGTACAGCTGCCTGACTTCTTTTGCATTTTAAATATCTTAAATTTATTCTAAAGCTTTCCAAATACTTAATTCTCTATTTTCTTAAACAAATGTTTTTAAATTAAGTATATTTTTAGTTACAGAATATGTTAATGCAGTTCCTACAAATTAGTATTTGTAGGATGCTACTGCTGACTACTTTGCAAATGCAAACAGCCTTTTGTAGCTGTAATTATTCTTTAGTGGCATACATGGATCTTCAGAGGTGTAGTGGGATTGTATACTGTAGGATTATTTTAGGAGTAATCAAAGTGGATTCACCAAGGGGTAATCAAGCTTGACCAATCTGATAGCATTCTATGAAGGCATGACTCAATGGATAGATAGATGATGGGAAGGCAGTGGGCATTGTCTATCTCGGTTTCAATAAAGCTTTTGACATTCTCCCATAGCATCCTGTCAGGGAAGCTTAGGAAGCAGGGGTTAGATGGGTAGGCAGTGAAGTGGATTGAGAACTGGCTTCATGACAGAGTTCAGAGGGTTATAAATCAGCAGCACAGAGTCCAGATGCAGGACTGTAGTCAATGGTTTTCTTCAGGGGTCACTATTGGATATAGCCTTGTTTAACATATTCATCAGTTACCTGGATGAAAGGATAGAGTATGTCCTCAACAGGTTTGCTGGTGACACAAAATTGGGAGGAGTAGCTGACCCACCAGAAGGCTGTGCTGCTATTCAGCAAGACCTGGACACGTTGGAGAGTTCGACAAAGGAAAAACAAATGAAGTTGAACAAGGGCCAGTGTAGAGTCCCACACCTGGGGTTAAGGGTCCTGCACCAGTATAATTTAGGGGTTGATCTGCTGGAAAGCAGCTCTGTGGAGAAATACCTGGGATTCCTGGTTGACAACAGAAGGCGGCCAGTGGTCTGCTATGGTGCATCAAGAATAATGAAGCCAGCAGGTCAAGGGAGGTTCTCCTACTCCTCTGCCCTATTGAGTATGTATCTGAGACCAGTTCAGGAGAGACAAGGAATTTCTGGAGAGGTCCATTGGAAGGCTACAAAGGTGATCAGAGGAGTGGAGTGAGTCTGTTTAGTCTGAAGAAGACTGTGGGGGATCTTATCAATGCCTATAAATATCTACAGGGCTGGGGCCAGGAGGATGGGGCTCAGACTCTTCTCAGCAACAGGACAGGCACAAAGTAGAACACCAATTCCATCTAAGTATGGAGAAACTTCTCTACTTTGAGGTTGGCAGAGTACTGGAACAGGTTGCTCAGAGAGGTAGTAGAGTCTCATTCTCTGGAGATAGTCGAAACCCACCTGGATGCAGTTTGGTGCAATGTGCTCTAGGTGAACCTGCTTTGCAAGTAGATTGGACTAGATGATCTCCATAGGTCCCTTATAACATCTAACATTCTGTGATTGTGAAAAGCCCTAATTCAGAAGATCATTTAATCATGTATTTAAGAAAAAGTTTTGGACACACAACTGAAAGCCTGGTTGGATTGATAATGAGAAGCCTACCTGATCAGGAATGTTCATAAATTAGGATCTGAGAGTGCAGACTTCTGGCAAAGCAGACCTGCCTATAGTTGATGGTAAAATCATTATTGCTGCAAGCATTCTGTAAGAAAGAGTGGCCCAGAGTTTTCTCTAGCACCACTCCTTCAGCAAATCAGATGTGCCTGAATCATCTTTAGCTTGTGACCAGAGGACTTTTCCATACCCAAGGGTAACTTTTCAAGTGGGGAGGATGAGGAAGTGCAGTGCAAACAGAGTATCCATGTGAACAGTTCCTCATACCATTTTCTAAAGCAGTGATGGCTTCACATTTTCCCATCCAGCATGTTGCCTGCTCAGACCTGCCCCTGCTACCCTTTCCCACAGTGTGAGCACAGGTGCTTGTGGTGCCTTACAAGAAGCCAGATTGTGATTTTTTGTGGGAGTTATTTTTAACCTCTGTTCTTTGATTTGGTTTGTCACCTGGCCCCTCAAATGATGCCATAATATCTGCCATAATATGAGCAGTGTAACAAATAGCAAGCCATCAACTGGCCCTGGGTGCACCTTAAGCTGTTGTTACCAACATAGCAAATAAATTGTGGCTTGAAGAATCACATGTAACATGGTGGTATATCCAGTCTGTGGACACCAAGTTTGAGCTTAGAAACATCACAGTCCCTTGAACATACAAGACACATTCTGACTCTCCAAAAGCATTCAGTACTTTCTCCATAGGTATCCTTGTCCAAGTTTCAAGAAACTCTGATGTCTCAAATGTGGTCTCCCACCAGTGGTTTAAACTTTGTGGAGGATCAGAAAGAATCTGTGTGTATATGTAGCTCAAAGAAAGCTGGTATAAGATCCTAAAGATAGCACAAAACATCTACTGTTCAGTTTGGCAGAAGGCAGTTGTGTATTCACACCTAATCTGGATCTGGTGTGCACTTCCATTTACTTCAGTAATGTGCAGATAAGGTATTAATGATCATGAAACTTGAAGTACAAGAAAAATAGGTTAATTTTCATAAGCCTAACAGACATGCATATTGCCACTAAGAAGTGCATAGGGGGTCAAAAACTAGAAAATGGTTGAAAGCAGGAGATAGCATGCATCAGTGTTTGTACGTTAAATTCTTTAATTTTTAGTGCTGTAGAAGCTTGTCTAAAAGCCACAAATTTTGCATGCATGCTTCAATTCTGTAATGCATGGATTTTCTTACCCTCTTTTGTGATTTGAATTATATACAGTTAATTCTCAGACCTCCATTTGTATACTGCACATGTAAATTTATATATACATATGCACACGAATATAAGTTATGTTTACTTTAGTGCATGATACTTAACTTTATGTACTGCATGCGTTTTTGTCAGGAATGCAGCAGGTTTACAGCAGATTCCAAGTACATCCAGTGCAGCCTTCAACAGAGACTGTCTATGGCAGCCTCAGGCTCAACAGTTTGGCAGGAAAACTTGCAAATCCTGCTTCACTCCACATGTTTCTGTGACTTACACTGCTGATAGAAACATCCTCTCTGCTGAAGTGTTAAAAGTTCCCAGACGAAGAACACTTGCTTCACTTTTTCAACTCATCGAATTTCTGTACAACTGCCGTTCTAAATTTCTTCGATGCTAAACTTGGAATGCGCATATACTGCCACACATAAACATCAAGTAAGGGGAATAACAGTGAAACTAATGGGTGTTCTATTGCATTGCTTTAAAGAGACCGGCATTTCTACCTATGAAAGAAAAGGCTAAGCATTTCTTCCCATCAGAAAGATACTGTTCTGTCCCATTGTAGTACAGTGCTATCTCATAGTGTCTAACAGTGACCTTAAACAAGTCGTACAGCAGCCATGGATTTGGTGAATTATTCTGACAATGTATTTAGTATTTGGTCCACTCTGAAAAATAAACTAGAGCACTCAATACACTGCTTCATAAAATCTGGTTTATTTGTTGGGTTTTGTTTGTTTGTTTGTTTTTTTAATTGATCTTTCACAGATCAAATTTTTAGCTGCAAACTAAAAAAAAAGGGGGAAACCTGCAGGACATCAAGGCTTATATTCCTTGCTTTCATTTGTGGTCTCAAATATTGGGCAATTTATAATTGTTAAAGAATATGAACACATCAGAGGACAGAAAATTATTAGAAGTAGAGACAAGAGATAATTTAGGCCTCTGTTCTGCAGTTATACACATGCTTAATTTTAAGAGTATTCATAGTCTTAATTCCAGCATATCTAAAGCCCCACAAAGACATTAGAGTGTTGTTTCCCAAAGGAGATAAATCATACAAAAAAAGTTAGTTAATATTTAATGACTTGTACTCTGAGATTTCGATTGCAGTAAAGGACAAGGTGAGAAAATTAACACAAAAGTAGGCGTATGAGTGAAAGATCAAGAAGTAGACTTCTGAACTTAACACCGCGAAGCACAAACAAAAGATTCAATCCTGTTTCACCCATCGAGACATTTGACATTTTCCTTTCATTACGTTAGTATAAAAATGTGGGTGTGACAAGCCACTTAAGAGTGAAGATGCCTTTGCAAATAATTATATTCACTCGGAAGAAAGAGGCAGAGTATTCCTATGTTACATTGAATAATAATTACAGCTGGGCTTTTAGAAAAGGTATTTATTTGCTCTTTATTTTCTTTCTGATGTTGCTTTTGACTGGGAAATCCTAATAAGCTTTTAAGAGCCATTTCCAATGCACCACACTAATTACAGAGTTCCAAAGAGCAGGTCTATTAGCACTTCCTTTCACAAAGTGCGAGGTAATTTGTGATGCTGAATGCCTTCAGCAATTGGTTGTTTAGGGGGGTTTGGGTGTGTGTGGGGGGGAGGGGGTTGTGGGCTCTTATAGGACCCAAATCCTTACGGAGATAGTCGGAGCTTCGATCCACTGGAGTCCGTGGGATGTTTGTCGACCTCTCCTGTGACAATAAGAAAACCCCTAAACAACGTGTTCAGCTAGACAGCGCAAGCAGACAATAACCTCGTTGCTAAGAAGCTTTTCCTCTCCGAAAAATAATTATATTTGTGCAGTTAAACACACTTCAGCAATTAATCACTTTTGATTTTTCAAATACCATTAAACCAGTAAGTAAAGACATTTCCTTCACTTGGAAAGTCTTACTCAAGGTTTCTCACTATTTAAAAGCTGGTTAATCAGCATTAAAGGGCGCTAATCCTCCAAGAAAGGCTCTTGTTAATTACTTTTTCAGACCATCACTGAAAGCTTCAAGTCCGTTTATTCTTCTGAACTCAGCACCCAAAAAGCTTTTAGTATGGAGAAAAGTTTGCACCTTTTCTGTTAGGTGAAAGAAGTAATAAAGATTTGTTTTAACTAAACAAACGAGACCTGTTGAGGTGACTCAGGATGTTTGTTGCCTAAGAAAAGGAAAACCTCTTTTAATGCTTTTATTCAGATGTTATTTCAATTTTAAATTAGTTACAAATATTGAAAAGAAATACAATGAGAGAATTAGACCAGGAAAGAAATTTTAAGTCAATGGCATGATTGACACTGTTAGGATTTTTAGAAACTGTAAACTTGTTAAGAAGTTTTGTTGGTATTTTTTTTTTCCTTCTTAAAGAATAGAACAAAATGGAGTTAAACACGACTGCATAGACTTACTGAAGGGAGGCTTGATTAAAAGATTTGCAGTTAAGAACTGCAAGGACTGGATCCGGATAGGCTTAAAGCGAATGTTTAGTAAAAAATTATTGAGGGAAAAGATCATTCTGAAAAACAATCCTATCACTGGTTTTGCTGATGGGAAATTGCAAAGGAATGTACTAATAAATATTTTACTTTCCACCTTTCTACAGTCAAAAGAGGACATTGTTTAAGGGAAACTATGTTTTATATTTAAATAATGAGAAAAGAGCACACAAATTTTTGGTAATGGAATCTTTCATAAAATTAAACAAGTAAACCTACCAATTCAAAAGCAACGAATACCAGTAAGGAACTTGCAGTGCCACAGTTCAAGCCAGGTTATTTCCTTGTTTCAGGACAAAATATCCCATTGGTCAGACAGAGGGTCATGCCTGGCAACCAAATGAGAAAAACATAATAAAAAACCCACCCCTGGGTCTGGAGACTCAAATAGGCAGATGCCCAATTGCCTCATTCAGGTTTCGAAAGGATGAAAGGATGATCAGAGGGCTGGAGCACCTCTCCTATGAAAAGAGGCTTAGGGAATCTGGGCTGTTCAGTCTGAAGAAGAGAAGGCTCTGGGGGGACCTTAGTGCAGCCTTCCAGTACCTGACCGGGTACTAGAGGAAAGTTGGAGAGCGACTTTTTACCAGGGATTCTAGTGATAGCACAAGGGGGAATGATTTCAAGCTAAAAGAGGGTAGATCTAGATTGGATTTTAGAAAGAAATTCCTCACTATGAGAGTGGTGGAACAGGTTGCCCAGGGAGATTGTTGGTACCTGGAAGTGTTCAAGGCCAGGTTAGAAGGGTCCTTAGGAAATCTGGTCTAGTGAGAGGTGTCCCAGCCCTTTGCCGAGGAGTTGGAACTAGATGATCTCTGAGGTCACTTCCAACCTAAGTTTTTTTATAATTCTATAATAACTTAAGGCAGACTAAAGCCCACGTGCTTTAGAACCAGGAATTTCCTAGGAAAATTTCAAAGCTGAACAAAAGATGTCATTCCTCCATCATATGCAAGGGGTTACCTTCATAATGAAATAAATAAGAAAAGTAACTACTTTTGGTTTTTCTGAGTAGAAATTCATTTACTGAAGTGCTAGAAAAAAATTTTTGCAAATTAAACAAGAATTACTTCTCATTGCCTGCAGAATAATTGTGTCAATTTTCAAGCCAAGCAAGTAAAAAGTATAAAAAGCTTTTAAATAAGGTTTTCATAATGGATGCAAACCTAACTACAAATAGTCTATTGCCTCTCCAAAACAAACATGTAATAAAATAATAAGTAATAAATATGTAATAATTGCCTCATGCTGCCTATGGAGGTGTAAAGTTTGTTTCTGGGGAAATAGTTTTCAAATTTCAGTAACAACAAAAGGTTGCATTTTGTTTTTGTTGTGATTCTTTGATTTATATGAATGAGAAAAGGTAGGGTCCATCTTAGAGCCTGTTCTTCACTGCGCCTAGTGTAGTCCCTGCAGCATTGCCAAGTACACCAGCTACCACATGCTAAGACCCCCAGCAGCTCTGGATTGTAGCCAGGTAGAGTAGAAAAAAAGGCCTCAGGCTATGAAGTAGGCATCAACTCTTCCTTGGATTTGCAGGTAGAAATATGTGGGGTCAGCAGGAGAAGCTCCTGTGGCTGTCAGATGAGCTGACTCTCGTTTTGCTTTCTATGTTTAAAATTTGATGTTATCAAAAGGCAGGAGCTTCTACAAAGCAAACAGACATAAAGTCATGGAGAGACTATTGATGTCTGTAGACAGATCCAATAGGTCTCTCCCTTACAGAAACAGAAAAGAGTGTCTTAGCCTCAAGCAAAACAGTTGGTACAAGTTGATCAAAATGTTATGTACAGAATAGCACAATTTGTATTTTCCAACAGTTTTGAAAGTGAACTTCTGATAAGACTTAGAGAGAAAGGCCTCAAGTTGCACCAGGAGAAGTTTAGTTTGGATACTAAGAAAAACTTGTTTATTGAAAGGATCATCAGGTAATAGAATAGGCTGCCCAGGGAGACAGTTGAATCACCATCCCTGAATATGCTTAAAAGTCATATAGATATAGAACTTAGGGACATATTTTAGTGGTGGGTGTGGCACAGTTAGGTTAATGGTTGGACTCAACAATCTTAAAGATTTTTTCCAACCCAAATTATTCTAACTTTCAGTACAGTACTTTGTAGCCTCAAAATAGAGCCTTGGAATAGGTGTGATGGGGAGACTATGCTTATACTTCTCCTAGAAGAAGATAGTATTTCACTTAGAATCATAGCTAACTCATTTTTATGTGTCATATCATCATGGTTTTGCCACTCTTTTCTATGTGCTTGTTTGGGTTCTATTTTATGTAGCCTATGGGTTTCTTCTTAAGTTTACCATTCTCTGATATTGTTTGCATGTCTTGCAGAAAAATCAGGAGCATTGCATGGTACTGATCATTAAAATTCTACTTAAATTCAGGTCCTGGCCTTGGATTCACTATATATAAGAAAACCAATCACTGATAACTCTTCACAGCTTGCCTTGCCTACCATAGTGCCATCTGCTTTCTGTTTTCCCTGTACTCTGTTTTAGCAGCTTGGGCTTTTTGCATTTTCTTATTCCTTGGAGGGCTGTACCCAGATCTGACAATAGGGAGTACATTGGCCGTGGATCTTCTGATCATTATCATCCCCTATAATTTACTGTCATTCATTCTTCTCTAGAGTGTGACACTTTAAAATGTTTAGTGACTGTCTCAATTTGCTTTCATAGCACCCATTAGGTGATAATTTGTGCTTAAGTTCCCAACTGATGCTGGCTGATTTGTGTTCTACCGTGAGGCATGGAGGTTTGTTGTCTCAACAAGTCAGATTTGCTACACACCTTTCAAATATCAAAAACAGAGTCTCTGCTTGAATTTGTGTGTAAGCTGAGTATCAGTGAACACAAGTAGAAATGATAGTAGGGAGGTGCGAAAAAGCCGTAAGAAACTCTAGGTCATTGTGGTCTCAACACAATCAGATGAAAGAGCTGGCTGGCTTTATAAGTTTTACCTATCGTTTAGCCCACTTCCAAGAAAATTGGATATTTATCTGTTGCTATTTTATAATTTCTGTAACTTTTAATATTGAAAATATCTACTACAAATGTCCTGGTTCTGTTGATTGCTGCATTCTATTATATCAATCCATACAGTTCTACTTGTGAAGCAGCATATATCAGACATAGTTCTGTATCCACGTGTGATGAATGTATTTGTGCCAACTTCCTCTGGAACTACTGCTTTATCCTTGCCTTTAAATAAAACCCTCCTCCTTGTAGCTTTGTCTGTACTAGAGACTAAATTCCTGAGGTGTTTGCTCATTGAGACATGGCTAGCTCTGAAGTATAAACTTTTCTACTGTTTGCTATTCACAAGATTCAAAAAAGAGAAACAGAAGTATTGCATATTACATATTTTTTTTGTTTGTTTTATACAGCTTGGAGAATACTTATCTCCACAAGGCATGCTTTGAAGTCTATCTCTGTCATTAGTAATTCTGCTAGTCAATTGCTCCTCATCCTTGTCGCATAAAGTAGGTCTCAGTAATGTGAATTGTGCTTAGTCTTGCAGCATGCAGCATTTCTTTTATGATGGTTACTGGTAATGAGACTATGCATCCCACTGTCTCCTATCTTTCCAGAGAACACGACCTTGGGTTTTCATGTGGTGCTAATGCTGCTCCAGTCAGTGCAGTTATAGCTGTCCTGTATGGATTGTTTACACTGGGGCTAACACTTTGCTTATGTTCTCTTCTTGTGTCTCTGTTTTTACACTGCATAATGAATTGCCTGAAGGATACATCGATTTCTCACAGGTAATCGCAGTATCTGGAAAGATGCATTGCTGCAGCCTGTTTTTATTTTTCCCCCTGGGCACTGCACTCACGGCTTTCTGTGAGCCACTGTCTAACTGGAATTTGAACATAGTTTTCTTCCAGTTTGCTTCCAGACCAATATTTCTACCTTAGCATCTGTGTAGGCATCTGCGTAGACATCTGTTGAGGCTTCATAGAGATAATCATGGGCTGCTTCTCTCCAAACTTCCTTTATTCAGTAATGAGAATGTTTCCAGCTGCTGTCTGGATTTATGGGAGTCCCCTTGATGCCTGCTTCAGTTTCCAGTGAACATCTTTCAGGGTTGTGACAATGACCATTGGCATTCAAACCAAGATCTACCTGCCAAAAACTGTGGGAAAGGTTGTCAGGTGGTGGGATGTCTCATTTGGCCTGACAAACAAGGGCTCATTTTTTATGACAGCTGGTTGGGACTTTTCCAGTGAAACTTGCTTTATTGGAAAATGTAGAAACTTGTATGCATTAACAAGGTGGCATGTTTGGTCAAAACTGAAAACAAGAGACCTATCAAAGAATAGTCTGGCTGATAATGTGACAAAACAGAAGAATATCATTCATACCCATGCTTTTCAAAAGTACTTATTTGCACAACTCTGTGGATGTCTTAACCACATGATCACTGAGTACTCAGTCACAGTTCCCAGTCACAGTGCAGCTGTTCAGATTTGCATAAACACTTCTGGAACTTGAATCCAGAGCTCTTATCTTGAATCCAGAGCTGTTCTTGCATCTTGCAACCAGTGACTGCTCTGCTATCTTTCTTATGCTTGTTTTGATCAAAAACTCCATGATGAAAATCTCCCTTAGAAGGCTTTTTATGAAAACTTCATTTTCTCTGTCAAGAAAGTTCTGAAACTGTTATTTTCTGAACTAATCTAAAAACCTTGAAGTTTTTAATTCCAGGGTTAAGTGTCTCAGTACTCTCATAACTAGATGCATTGCTGCCTTCAAAATTCTTAATATGACATGAAGATGTCAAACTTTTTCTCTCACTGTTTTTCTTCCCACAATATGGAATTGTACTATCTTAGCTAAAGCATATACACTTGGTCTGTACTGTCCTGTGTTCCTTTATCCTTGCTTCTTCTCTAAGAACAACTTCAAATTGTAAATTGGGGAAGGAAAGACTGCTTTCCATTCAAGGACCAACTACAAAAAGTAATTTGTGTTATTTTCACAGGTCAATACATTATCTTACTCAATAACATTAGTATTTCTCAAAATCATAGAATTGTTTTAGATGGAAGAGACCTTTAAGATCAAGTCCAACCATTAATCCAGCACTAAATCATACACCGCATCTACAATTATTTTAAATATCTCCAGGAATGGTGACCCCACCATTTCCCTGTGTAGCCTGTTCCACTATTTAACAATGCTTTGGTGAAGAAACTGCCTTTTTGGTGAAGAAAATGTTTGTCATAACTTCCAGACTGAAACATAATACTTTTTTCTTCTATAAATCATATATTTAAGAAATTCTTTATCATCAACTAGAATATGAACTGCTGCTGGCAGAAGCTCAGGAAAGCCAAATACGGTGAAACTTTTGAATTACACAGTAAAATATTTTCTGATTTGAAGGAAAAGTGACAGACATGCCTTTACTGTGGTATATGGAAATGTATCATACAGTAGTAGTGATTCCATTTTCCATGTAGGATATGCTTCCATGACTTTGCTTTGTCTGGGAGTAGCTGCATTTCTCAGATGGAATGAGCAATTTAAATTTTAAAATATTTTTTTCAGTTTTGTTGTTTCACTTAATGTAAAATTACTTAGTCAAGAAAATAAAATATTGTCTCTTTCTCTCTGTGGAAAACATTGCACTTCATATTTTCAGTTTGGAAACACTGAGCTATTATTTGGACTTGTTCAATAAAGGGGAACTTCTGATATTGAATTTGATTCTAAGAATAAATGTGGAAATATCTTTCTTTCAGCAGTAATCTTTAAGGATTTAAATTGCTGAAGATACACAACATTTTCACATAGCATTAACTTTTTTGATTTCCATTTGTGCAAATATAAGGAAATACAGCAATGTTTTTTTCTGATTTCTTCCTTTGCAGAATTTCAGTGACTCTTTGCTTCAGCTTGTCCATTTAAATAAGTGTTTGCCCATGTAACTTAAAACCAAAATAGAAGTGAATGGTTCAAAAAGAAGATATTTGTTTAATAGCTAGTGGCTTCAGCTAAAACTCCGGAAGCCTGAGTTTTACAGCAACAGTTATAAAGCATTGAGTATTTCTTCTTTAAAGTAGATACTTCTGTATTGGGGGGGGTGGGGTGGGGGGGTATAATGTGAATTTGGTGATGGTTTTATTCTTCAGCCTGTGTTTTTCTAATTAAATAAAGTTTAGAGGATTGAGCAATCTTGCTTTTTTGGCTGTGATATTGTCTGCTATAATATTGGAACCTACTATAAATTTTAACTGAGAGAGATTATATGCAGTAAGTTTCCACTAAATAAGCAGGAAAAGAAGAGAATGTAATTCCAAATGAATGGTTGAGGGAATACTTCACATTTAGAAGATATGAGAGAACCTACACAGAGCAATCTGTTAGACAACATTAGCACCCTCATCTTCTGTGGTACAGAACATAATGTTTGCCTTCCTTACTTTAGAAAGTTACAATGTACTCATCATGTAAATCTTTTACTACAGTCAACAGAGGAAAGTAATAATTTGTGGAGCTAGACTGTATTGATTTTGTTGATCTTCACTAGTCATAAGAAGTGCATGTTTATCCATATTTTCCCTAGTTCATGTTGCAGATGTGTTCCAGGAATGCACTCAGGAGGTCTAATTGTTTAATGGGCATTCATTCTACAGAACCAATCTTGAAGTAGTAGAAAATAAACACCACTGAAATATGTACAGTACCAGCTTGCATTTATTGTTCCACTTGCTCATGTAGCAAAAATGTAGAACACCAGTTATTCTTTAATAAATTATTTCAAAAGTATCCTTTCAGTAGTCTTTTTCTAGCATGTTAATTAAAGAGCAATGTGTAATAGTGTTCTGCAGCTGAACGCAGATTTAGTCAGTCCCTAGTTTCTGTGTCACCAAATACATTTTCAAAGAGTTGAATGTTTAGGCTCTAGAGAAATTGTTGACTTGAACTGTCTGTTCTTTCTATGAAAAAGATACAAATGCATAGTTGTATACATATATCCACAAGTCTTGTATGATTTAGGCATGGGTTGTCAACTGTTTCCCTATTAGTAACTACCATTGACAGTGAGATGTCATGGTGTAGTACATGTGGCAGTGGCAGACTAACATGCTGTGTCTGCATGTATGTCATACATGACATCTATGACATGATCATATCCATAGAATCACAGAATCAAAGAATGGGGTTTCTCCTGTTTGAAATGAGAAGTGTTAATTCACTGGCCTTGAAAATAATTAGTATGTAGAATGAAAAAGAATTTAAGGTGAAAATTATGAAAATAAATTATTTCTACTATCTGTTCTGAAATCTTCATATATTTATCTATTATTTTCCAGTTTTCATTCCTACATTTTCCTGGATTAAGTTCATTGACTTTATTCCTCTGATGAATCTATAATGCTTTCACTGATACAATAAAAGGTCAGAAATACAGGAGATCAAATTCATCATTTAGACTGTTTCACTTGCCTAGTCTGGCAGTCTCACTATGCACATTGTCTGGCTATGGATAAGCAAACAAGTCCTTCTTTCAGCCAAAGTTATGTTCAATTAAGCCTACATTTAAAAATAAATAATGTGTTAATAGTTTATAGCTTTTTAAATTAATGTGCACTTAGTTAATAATTGTAATATTAAAAATGTATATAAATATACACAGCAAAACTGCTTAACATGAAGTCACAAATACTTTTGGAAGCTGGCTCTGGAAACCTTACTGACAGTAACAGACAGGCAATGCTCTGTCTTGATAAACATTTCTCTTCCTTTCAAGCCTTAAGAATTTGAGAGTCTGAGTTCAGATCTTCCAGTAAAACAGATTTGTCTGTATGGCTATTGGTTTATATGCTTGTAAAATAAGAAAAATATTGCTAATATAATTTGCAGTATTTTGAAGGGAAATGGGATGTGTAAAGCAATGTTTCAGTACTCAATGCTTGGAATTATTTCTAGGATGAAAAAGGCATATTTAAGAGGTGCAATCCCAGATTCATATCAGAGGCTAGACTCTTATGTCAAATATCCTGAATGCTTGGAGAATATTGAAAGGTTTTCTTGTTCTTTGTTATGATATATATTTCTATTCTTTCCCATGAAAGGCAACAGTGATAATTTAAAGGATGAACACCCAGAGATGCATTAACATTCAAAACGAACATGAAATATTAACTGGAAAGTCTGTTAAACAGATGATAGAGTAACCACATGCTTTACTTAAAAACTGTGGTGGTATGTACTAGACTCCTGTGTTTAATTCATGGAAACATTAATTACAGTGCCAAACATCTCCTGACAGGCAAAGTATAACAAATAATAAACCACACTTGATTTCTTCGCAATCCCTTTTCTATAAACAAATGCACAGGACTACACAGTTTCATCTGCGTGAAAACATAAATATTTAAAATTAGAATCTCTATTGAGGGGGAGGGGGACTGTGGAGGGGCTTGATCTACAGCTGCTATTTAATACCAGCCAACTTCTATCTCGTGCCAAAAATGTCTAGTGTTTGTTTTCTTTTGTGAAGAAGCAGATGATTGTCCAGATGATATCCAGATGATTAGAAGGAAGTTGAATCAGTATCATATCAAAGGCCCTCTGAAGTCAATCCATAATTTCTCCTATTTCCCACTACATGTACTTCTTTCATGTGCAATAAGTTACAAAAGTTTCAGACAAATCAGAGACTATTCATTAAACAAAAAAAGAATACAGCATTGTACATAAGCTAAATCTTTACAGTACACAGCTAGACGATCAGTATCCAAGACAGTAAATATATTCTTTGTAATGACAATTACCCTGTGTTCTATTCTACTTCATAAATGGCCCCAAAAGCAGCAGCTAATATAAATACTTTTATGGCCTAGACAAACATTTATAGTATTTTACCATTAACCAAACAATAGTGCATTTTTAGTAAATTTGTTTGCCAGAGAAAGCATTTTTATGAGGCCTGCTATCAAATATAAAAGCTTTCAAATATTGTTATGACAAAGACATGAGATTACTGTCACTGAGAACAGATCTTTATTGAAAAATTGCTTTAAAGTTATTTTTAGGGACCACAACACTAATTTATCATCTTAGGATGATTCCTGTGTACCTTCTGTACAGAATAAGCAAATCAATCTTATTTTTATAAGTTTTCTGAAATTCCACTTTAGGATTTATGTAACTTACGGGAGACACTAGTGTTGTCCAATAGCCTTCTTCAGTGTAAATAAGTAGACTGTAGGCGTTTTAGGGCATGGTTCAACTCAGCTGTTTTAGACAGGTACTTTATGATGTTTGTACAGACAAGATTCCAAATTATGATAAAGAGAGCCTAGACATACTGCATCCTGTTCTTACATCTGACCTCCCAGATGAAGAAACATAAAAAATATTCCTCACAGAATTTTATGACCATATCTCACATGGATAAAGCCTGAGAGAACCAGGATTGTTCAATCTGAAGAAAACTTCTGGGAGTCTCATGAATGTGCACAAATAGCTGAAGGGATGGTGCAAAGAAGAGGGACTCTAGTGGTTTTTTGTTGGTGCCCAGTAACAGAACAAGAAGCAATGGGCAAACTGAAATATAGGAGATTCTGTCTGAAGTTCTTTTCTGTAAAGATGACAAGCGTACTGACAGAAGTTGCCCAGGGAGGCTGTGGAGTTATGTGGGCCATACTGTGTTTGCATGATTTCAGCTTGAAACCAAGGGAAACTCAGAGGTTGTGATTTTGTTTTAGATCCCCTTAGATCTCCTTGGGTGTGTGGGTCTGTAAGCAGGAGCTGGGGCCAGTGATGCAGGGAGCTGCGCAGAGCAAAGCAGGACCAAAATAGAACAAGCAAATGAATCAAATAGGCAGCTCTAGCCTTGCAAAATAAAACTGCAACTTCACAGGCAATTTATGTAGTCCAATTTATTCTAATTTATTACAGTAAACTACATATTAGCAAACATTAACAAATCAGGGCAGATTTATGACAGGGAAGGCAACTGTGCTAATGAGTGTCCATCTCATTAGCATTGCCTGGAGCAGCATATGCTCTCTCTCAGCCTTTCTTAGCACATTTTCCCATTACTATCACAGCAGAAACAAGCCTTTCATATCCTGTAATCTCTGACTGGGAGGAACTTTGTTTGGAATCTAAAGAAGGGAATTGGCAGATGGCTTTTTATATGAACTACATCCCTGGTTGTTTTCATTTGAGCATTTACTTGATGAAGCACAAGAGTTACTGGGTACCAGGCACCTCAAAATCTGTGTTCCATTTTTGGGACCCTGTAGTGGTTGTCTCTTTTATGTGTTGCATTGCTACTAACCTCACTGTGACTATCAACTTCTCAAGTGTTTAATCCTCCATATACAAAACAGGATACCTAACCCTTTACCTATTACTGGAAAATGTTTTTACTTTGTAATATTTTTGCAGTGTTTTGGGTTTTTTTTCATTATTATGTATCACATGTTTGCTGTCTTAAAGAGGGAGGATGAGTTTGCACATTTCACTAGGTACAGTAAAGCATGTGATGTCTTGGATAGGCAGATGCTGTCAAAGCACAAAATATATGTAAGACCCAGAGTATCACAATCAGCAAGCAAACAAACATAATTGTTTACTTTCCACTCTGCTGCAGTCTGTATATGAAGACTTAAAATTAAGTTAGTGTACTTTGGCCACCCAGCTAAAAACCACAAAAATCCATATAAAACACCTTCCAAATTCCTCAACACTGGATTGTACTAGTTTAAGTAAACTCTGTGATAATTTTTTTCTCTTTAAATGCTTGACCATCTATTAAGTACACACCAATTTAAAAAGATTGGAATTATTTTTCTGTTACAGATTCATAATCTAGCTATTGATAAAACTGCTCCCAAATGTCTTGATTAGTAAGGTGAGCATTCCTCCTACCCTCTTCCCCTGAGGTACTAAAAAAAACCCTTTCCATATTGAATACCAGCAAACACTGTAAAGACAACACTGTAATTTTTTGGTAACCTGTGAGAACATGATTGAATCTTGGATTGTAATGATCACTAAATTAATTGTTGGTGCTTTCATCAGGAAATGTGGTTTGTAACGATCACTGAATTAATTGTTGGTGCTTTCATCAGGAAATGTGAGTTTCACTCCGCAGACATGTGCAATGTTCCCATTTTTTTTCCTCTGTTCAAGACAATTTACATTTGCCATGTAACACTTCATTGAAGACGGGAAAGAGGAAAGCAGTGCAAAGCCCTGATTTTCCACACTGCTTTGGCCACTTTGAATCACCCAATAAAATTTCCAGATCCCTCCTCCTTGGGGAAAAGTGCAGGTGATGGTGGGTTTCTGGAGTTGCTCTTAGGCTAAGCTCCCTCTGGCCACCAGCAGAGTGGGTGCAGAAGGGAGGGAGAAGGTGTTGCTGGAGCTGTAGGTGGATGGTTGCTGCCCACCTGCCATTAGCCTATGTGGGTCTTGGCAGCTGGTGAGATGGGGCTGCTCAAAGCAGTGCTTGAGAAAAACAGCCAGGACCTGCCAGAGTGGAGACCTTCAGTCTTCCCTGAAATACTCAGTAATGTTTTTAAAACTGAGGAATTTCAGAGAGAGAAGGGAGTAGGAGGTGGGGAAAAGAGGATCAGAAATTGAGTGAACCCCCTACCAGGGCATCATTCATTCAGTGATGAAGGGGAGAGGGAAAGGGAAGACATGGGAATGCAAAGTTTCAAGCAGTTGACATTTTGATTTTTTCACTTTGGAAAATCTCATTTTATCTGACACTGAGATTTGTTTTCAGTTTTCTTGTTAAAAGATCAACTAGAAATTTAATTACTATTCCTTGTATGCTTCACTGATTCGCTAGGGATGGATAAAGCTTTAGTGAGGGTAATTTTTCACCCTTTGCATAAATTAATATATTTGAAGACCAGAAGGGACTGTTCTTCTGACCTCATACATAATAAAGGCAACTGATTTGCTGTATATTAGTTCCTGTGTCAAATCAGACAGCTCTGATTCAGGTACAGCAGCATACTACAGAGAAATCTCACTTCAAACTATTATCCCATGGTTTATACATGAATGAGCTCAATTATCTTTTTTGGTACCACCATCACTTTGGGAAGTTGAATCCATATTGCAGTTTGAGACCAGGTGGAAGTCCCCTCCTCATGATTCCCCTCCCTCAGTTCTGGAAAAATGGTTGTTAGCCTTTCTGTTTAAGTACATTAATACTAATCATGACAAAGGTCATATATTCTTACCTAAGCAACCAAAATAAAACAATGTCAGTAAAACAGCCATTGCTTTTATCTTTTTTCACTACTCCTCTCCTATTTGTACCAAAAGAAAGCTGCA
Organism: Upupa epops; assembly: GCA_013397515.1. NCBI lineage: Eukaryota > Metazoa > Chordata > Aves > Bucerotiformes > Upupidae > Upupa > Upupa epops. The sequence continues at coordinate 17,057 of VZRI01001789.1, read as the reverse complement.
GTGATATCTATTTTCTTTTGTTTCTCCTTTAATTCATTAATTAAAATGTAAATTAAAGGGAAGGTCAAAGATTGTCTTTTTAGGACTCTACTCAATAATGGATTCATGTTTCTAGTTACATTTCAGGACCTGCTGGTTTCTAATCCATTTGCTGTATACCCTGTTGACTTTACAGCATTCTAGTTTATAGTTCATAATATTGTGTGGAGTCCTGCCAAAAGATATTTGATCTATTTACTTAGTTATATTTCTAAAATCCATAATTTCACTTGCTATTAAATATTTAATTATCATCATAGACAAATGGCTTTTGGGCATTTATTGAGTAGACAGGAGGGAAAAAGCAGAGGTGGTAGCCCGGAGCAATGACATAGCAATAACCTGGGAAACATGCAAAGGAAAGGATCTGACTGAGGGGGAATGAAGGGCTTTTACAGGATATTTCAAACAGCGGCCCAAGTTAACTCCTACTCCGCTGCAAAGCACGAGAGAGGAAGCACTGTAGTGCTGATAGAAGTGAGAAAGCGGCAAGTCCATCCAATAGACAGGGATGAACACCTCAGACATTACCAGCTGCAAGAAATTCCTATGAATCAAAAAAAGATGCCTGCATGACTCTTCAGCTTTCTCTTCTTTGTCTGGTCTTCTCAAATGACTCCGTAATAAATGTATTGCAACAGAACCATAAGATTTCTCTAGTTTCATATTTCCTGTAAGTTATCACATGTTTCATATGATAGGATTATATGGTTGCTTATTTTCTACATGTACAGTATATTCAGGTCTTAAACTCAACTTGTGCTTGTGGAACAGCAGATGTATCAGTTTCTCCAGTAATGCGTTCCTCTTCCAGCTTAGAAAAATGTAAGAAATAAAAAATGCCATTTATGTTGTATCACAATCAACATCTCCTGATTTTCTGAACCTTTGATAATAGTCTTAATAAGATAGCCTGATGCTTTTTTGAAAACTGCATTTTGCAAAATCCCTACTAACAGGATTTTAAACAAAGAACATCCACACAAATACTTTCATTAAGTGGAAACTCTGATATAAATCTTCTGTATTTAACCACTAACCCCAATGAATACAGCACACTGGAAAAAAATCTATTTTCTTTGAGTGGGTTACTTTTACTGGCTTCACTAATGCCCTTCAGTATATGTCCTCTGCTCAGTCTACCCGCCAGCAACTTTTGGAAGATTTACTTTTTTTGTGTGTGAATACAGGAGTGATTAGAAGTTGCAGCAGCAGGGCATTGAAGTTTGTCTCACTTTGATTTGCTTCATCTAGAAGGGCACAGATCCAGCAGCATGCCAGCCTAAGGCACTTTCCAAGTTTTTCACATTAGAGACTACAGCAGAGCACTGGACTAATATTTTGGCTTGCCTCATCATAAGAAAGGTCCTAGGTTGTGCTCTATAGGGAGACAGGAGGAAAATGATGAAGGAGATGAGATATTGTCCTACCACTGTGCGATGCCTTGCCATAAAATGAAAACACTTTCTGAACCAATGGACCAAATCTCTAAAGCATTTTGTAAAAGCTTAGCTATGTAGAATGAGGAAAAGTCTTACTCTGATGCACATTCATTCTACCAGTGCATAGTCAATATTAAAAGGTTCATGACTGTGAAAATATTTGGGTTGTTTTAAATGTTTCCTCCCCCC
>VZRI01001789.1:0-15339 GCA_013397515.1 Upupa epops | reverse complement strand
TAAAGGGAGGAAGAAGTTACTGTATTTTAAAACTGGAGTCAGTGTTTCTTCCTGTATATACACACTTGTAAAGGGCAGATCTCGCAGGCATTCACACAGTGCTTTCCAAGTGGGAATTCATGGGGGCAAAGACCTGTGCTACTTTTCTGAGAAGATCCTGAGTCAGTATGCATCTGGTCCAGTCAGGCAATCGTGGCATCCACACATATCAAGACTGACTATTTTGACCTTCTCTGCCTTTAAGGAGTGGGTATGAGTGTCTGCACCACATGTACATTATGTGCAGTCTCACTGAATGCACGTATTCATAAAGGTGTCTCTAGCACCGCTGAGTCCCCATAGGTTTCATAATTTTCTCTTTTGTTTACAATCTGTCATATTTCCTTTCCATCCCCTTGCCAGGCAAATAAGACTTTGTTTTCATGATAACTCTTAGAGAGTCTCTGCTTTACCAGGTGACCCAGCAGTACAAATAGCATACAGATTAGGTATGGGCAAATGATCACATCTATGCTGAATTACCCAGAGCACACAACAAACAAATCTTGTTGACTTTCTGCTTATGTGCTCGCTTTCTGGCAGCTGCGGGTGCTGCAAGATGCTACCTGATCTGGCACAAAGTTAGAGTGGGGAGACAGGGAATATCTAATTCTGCATAAAGCCTGACAGTATAAAAACAAACACAAGGTTTGTTTTAATTTTTTTTTTTTTTTTTTTTTAGTTTGTAGTGGATTGAGTGTGGAGTGTATTAGAATATTTGGTGTTTTTTTCTGTGGCTGGGGTTATCTTTACAAAAATGTAATAAAATCCCAAATCTGGATTTACTGTATCATCAAAACCCAGTCTGAGTTTAATGGGAAGAAGAGTTGTTGAAACAATGTATTCCAAGTCAACAGTGCAAAGTCATTTGGAAAACATGTTCCTATCTCAGTTTTCCTGTTGTGGTTAGTGGCTTTTGAGAGTCACCTACAAAAGCAGAAAATTGCTAGTTATGGCTTTCTGATGCAAAAAGCAGCCTACTATTTATTCAGCATTATTTAAGGCTACCTGCTTTTACAATATGCTGTTCACAACTATGTCCAAGCATGATTTTATTCAGCAAATCACTGAATCTGGCTTCTGTGAACAGGTCTTTGTGTTGAAGGACATTGCGTAGAAAATGGCACTGCCAGTTCATGTAATCTGGCTTTATCTTCGTTCTCCCCATCTCTCACAAGGTAAAAATGTGGCAAAATTTGTTACATTAATTGCCACAAATTGCATTCTTAGGTCTGTCTTGATTCTCTAAAATACCAGTGTGTCAAGCACTGTGTTCGATATTCACTAGAAAAAGATGGAGCTCAACTGAAGATAATTAGGTAGCTAGTTAAAATGAGGCACCACCTCACTTAACTATCCTAAGACCAGACTTTAGAGAGAAATTCAGAAGCCTCAGTTAATTTCTTGTCCTTCCTGTGCAAACTTGGGAATACATCACATAGTACCCCAAATCTGTAGGCTATGCAGAGACCTGCTCAGGGTCACTGGAGAAGGCAGGTGTATATGTACGTTAAGCTGACATACTCTGAGGTGCTTGATGCATGTCTGCCAAACAGTGCTTCTGTCTATTTGAGATCTGCTACTTTCTATCCTTCCTTCTTCAGTAGAAACTTGAAACCATTCCCTGAAATAATGTAGCAGGATTCAAGCTTTTTGTGTGAAAGGTATTGACTGGACAAGGACCTTTTAACAAAACAGCCTGGGGATTATAGCAATTGCAAAGGAAGCACTTAATTAATTTAGCATCTGAGCCTGAAAGAATTCATATTCATATCTGCCACCTCCCAGAAAAAATGTGAGCCCCCTCCAGCCATACACTGGCAGAAAATGATGAGGGAAGCAGTGAGAAGGCACACAAAGTGCTCACCGACCCTTCTGTTGGAGCTGGACCATGCAATTTCACAAGTCAGTGAGCCATACAAACATGGCTTCAGAGTCCAGTAGTTAGTCACTTACATGGAAAAGAGGTATCCTGAATTTTGACTCCCCTATTTATGCTAAGTAACAAGACAGTCAGGATTTGTGCACCTACCCCACCTCCCCTTTTCCAGCTACAGTGTTGATGGCTGAACAGTTCATAGGTCAGTGCCATCACCAGTGCTACAACTTCATTTCCACAGCAGCTATGTTCTTGTGCATGGAGTTCTGCATCCATACATAACCCAAAACTCTGCTGCTAATTTTATGCTTCCCTGTGCCTTCAAGGACCCTCAAGGTTATCCACCTGCAAAACAGTTTCATCCAGAGTAGCATACTCCTTCTTGCCCCTATCCTGTGATCAAGGATGTTCGTCTTCTGAATGTTTCCTCTCAAGCACATCAGTTGCCTGACTTCTACAGAGGATGCTGCTGCAGCAGGTTCTGGGATCCAGAGCTTTGTATTTGGATACCTTGTTCTTTCCTGATGTTTCTTTATGTGCATGAGTTCATTATGTGCTTATATCCAGGTTTGAAAAACACTCTGTAAAGTGCAGTGGTAATAATGAGTATAGGTTTGTTCATATTTATGTTAATAAAAAAATACACATATAAAAGCAGGTAAGAGAATTCCATCTAATTTTTTGCCATTTTCATAGCAGTGAAGGTGCCAGTAACACCGTAAAAAAACAATCAAGGTTATGCTGCTGCCTATGTGAGGAGAAATCAGTGGCCAAACATAATACTGAACTCACATTAGCAGAGGAGGCAGCTGTAATCAGACATGATTGACAAGAACACAAAAAGAAAAAGGGGGTTCTGATGACATCAGTATTTCAAGATTAATTGGACCTTTGGCACTTTGCAAAGCATCCTGGCCATGTTCTCAGCCTGTGACCTGTACCAAAATCAGGAAGTATTTCTAAAGAAACTTTAGAAATATGTCTGTAGTGTTCCAGTTGTTCTGCTGTAATTTTAATTGGTCTCAGTTTTACTTAGCAGAGTTATGTCTCAGAAGGATCACTGGTTTGTCTATGTGCAAATCTTGACAGACAGTTTTTCTATTCTAATATAATTTTTGCCAATAATCTATGTTGTGTGCCTAACTTTGTAATTTAAATGTAATTGCCGGTCTCACTGGCATTGGAGCTCTGCCACAGAAGATGGCCTCCAGCCATTTCATATCCTTACTTCCATATTACCAAAAACATTACAAAAAATTACTGTGTCAGATGCTAAATCAGTGGTCAGAAATGTGTAGGTGTTTTATATTAAACTGTCATTGCCTAGTGAACAAAAGCCAATGTTGGAAGTGGGGACTAGATGCCTACACCTGCCCTTCCACACCAAGTGTGGATATGTGGGCTGCAGCAAGGACACCTCCAATCTTTTAGCCCTGACACTCCTGCCTGCCCAGTGGTATAACTTCCCCAAGGGACATCTTCTTCTCCAAGCTAGCCTGTTGCTTGGTACTTAGCCCCTGGTGTGCTGGATATGCATGCTTACTCCCTTGGGCTAATTAAGAACTAAATCTCAGGTCTCTCACTTCCTGGGTGAATATTCTAACAACTAAACAATTATGCACCCAGTGACTCCAGAGCATCAGATGTGGTTAGTTTTAGTTCTGGCCACAATTAACATTAAAGTCTTCTCCAGGGACTTTTAACTGAGTTCAAGTACCAATCCAACAAACCTATTAAATGAGAGGTGTAGGTAGGAGATAAGCATCCAGTTTTCCACTTCTGAGTATGTGTGGGACATTAAAGGTAAATACCTAGGAAGTTTTCAAGCTAAGAAGGGAGGCACTTAATGAATTTATTTAGCTATACATGAGACAATTCTGGGAAGTAGGAAGTACTCCTCTCTGAGACCGTGTCAAAGTCTGGACATCCATTTCACATTTTTGATAGTACTAGTTCAGACTGGATCTAAGCGAATCAGTAGAAAAATTAACAGTATTATATTTTTTTCACTAGATTTATAAACATAAGCAGCTGTAATAATATTGTATCATTTAATATTGTTCTGTCTTAGGATTCCTGAATGCTTTAGGTCTTCATACTTGCTTGGGCTTAGTGCTTTGGCTGCATCACTTGTTTCCTCACCAAAAAAAACAGATACTAGTAGGTAGAGAGGTAAGAACTGTAGACCAGTGCTTCTCAGATTTTATGTGTTTCTACACTATCTATATTAAATAGTAATAATATGTTTCAGACTGGAGGCTATGGAAACCTGGGAACGTCAAAAAAAATGATGTATCAGATGTTTGATAGCAAGAACAATGTCAAGTTCTAAAAAAAAATCCACACACACACAAAAAAAAAAAGTAGAAGAAAGACAAAATTAGTTATCTTTCTAGTGCAGTACTATGTATTCTATTCCCAATACACTGGAGACAGACTTGAATGCAAATTCTCCAGACAGGTAAACAAGTCTGGGAAAGCACCACCCCTTGGGAAGTTTGTCCTGGTTCACAAGGATAAACACAGGATTTTTTTAAAGAAACAGGCTGCAGACAGGACCCCAGCCTGTAGAGTCAGAGACAGACTAGAATGGTTTGATTAATTTGTGTGTATAGCTACTGGCACACTGAACAGCAAGATGAAGGTGCCTGCAGACAGCTGGCTGTCCTCTGGCTTGTTTTCTCTGTATTTCTCTGTCCTAAAATAAGAGACTTTCCAGCATGAAAACTGCATGGTGGCAAATCCAGTGTGTCAAGGTCCCCAGGACAGAACAGGAATAATTCTGCTGCACTTGGTCAGATCTACTAGATTATAAAGAAAAAGAATAAGAACCTGCCTGAACAGAAAAAAACATTTTAACACAGAGCAAAGGAGTGGAGAAGACTGCCAGGGGCCACAACTTCAGCAGCTGCACTAAGAACTCCTAGAAGGTGCTGATCAGCCCCCTAATATAAGTCTACTCCTTTTCTGTTTGCCCTTCTGTAATACATAAGGCTTGCGGATATCTGCTAGCTTATATAATACATAGTATTCACAGCCTACCCTGTCTGCAGGAATAAAATTTGAAAAATTCTGGTCTGAATTTCACATTATTTTTGTCAAATGAGTTACTGTCTTAGCTAAGCAATATCTCAGTGTCTTCTAAATCACCACAGCTCTGTATAATACATATGATTGAGTACACTGTAAATAGCTTTATGTTTAATCAGATTCAACAAAGAAGGACTTTTGATGAATTAGGTGTCTTTTCTGGGGTCATAAAGTATTTTCCTACCTAGTTTGGAGTGCATTTTGTTCTTTGTGATGCATTCAGCTAAAGCATTGGTATCTCTGTAAAGAAATATTGGGAAGTTACAAGGTAGTGAATATATTCACTGTACAGTAATAGTAGAAGCTTCCACCTGATCTACCTGCCCTTTATGATTTTGCATAGAATAATTCTTTCTCTTATAATGAATATTTAAATGAAACCAACAGAAATGTCTGGAGGATCTGGTTGAAGCAGTGAAGGTTGAGGGGGAGCCTTGGTTGCAGTGACCATGAGAGCTGGAGTTCAGGATCTCATGTGGTAGGAACAGAATACCTAGCAGAATCACAACTCTGGACTTCAGGAGGGCCAACTTTGGCCGTTTCAAGCAATTGCTAGGGGAAATCCCATGGGACAGGGTACTGGCAGGTAAAGGAGCCCAGGATAGCTGGGCATCATTCAAAGACCACTTCTTTGAAGCACAACACAAGAGCATCCCAACAGGAAAGAAGTCAAGGAAGTTAGCCAGAAGACCTGTGTGGTTAAATGGAGAGCTGCTGGGCAAAAGAAGAAGAAGAAAGTCTATAGGGCATGGAAAGAGGAAGTGGCCACCTGGGGTGATTAAAAGGCTCTTGTTTTGTTCTCTGCAGACCCTGGGAAATGTAAACCTGGAAAGCATCAAAAGATTCTGATAATATTGTTTACAAGGTTTAAGAGACCTTATTACATCTGGTATTTACTAAAGCTAATTTTGACTTTTCTTCTTACACTGTTATGAAAAAAGCACCCACATTTGACCATCCAATTCAGAGGCTGGCCTCTGGTAAGACTATTTCAATACTTGTATGCAATCAAATCAATTCCCACCGTCTTGTTTTTGTGACATAGCTACAATTTTCATTATTGTTACTTTATCTGTGACAGTTGCACAAAGCTTCAAATCTTCAGAACATTCAGTATTATTTAGAGCACCATGGGCATATATGTGTTAGAAATCTTAGAGGAAGAATTCTAACATCTGCATTGTAAGCACTGGAGGTATTCCAGATGCCTTTGGTAGAAATAAATGTATCTGAATGTGGCCTGAATTAAAAGTTCAAGAAAAAATGCTAACATTATTCATTTCTTGTGATTTCAAAGTTTGGTTCTATTGTCAGGAGTAGATAATTTTTTTATGGAATTCCCACAGAAACTCAGAGGTTTGACATGATATAATTAAACATATAATGTTAGAATAACCAGTAGTGGGTCTGAGTGAAGCACCTTGCCTTTCCCTGGGGAGAGTGGTAGTTGCCTTGGGAAAAGGTTTCATACTTCCACTGCCTTTCCTTTCAGCCCTCTGCAGTCCATGGATTTCCTGAACTAGCAGTTGTGGCTTTATAATTTATGGCTATGGATTCACTGTATTCCTGTAAATTTTTTTCTATTGTTTTTAATTCTTCAGATTTTTGTTTCTTATCTCTTCTTCACAGTGAATTCTATGATTTAATTAGTTACAGATGGATTCCATGACTCTTCCAAACTAGTGTCTGATAACTTCATATGTTGCTTCTTAGTTTTGCCTGTAAATTTCTGAATAATTACATCCTCTTAATTTTCTTCCATTTAGGATTATCACCAGTGGCTTCTAGCATAGTCCTTTGAGTCTTCTTTCTTCTATACTTGACATGAATGTAATCAGAACAGCAGATAACAATCAAAATGAAAATAATTCATAGATTTATAAACAGCATGATAATGATTTCCCTTCTCTAAGACTCTATGTATGTATCTTCATAATCAGTGCAGAGCTCACCGGAGATTTTTACAGATGTATTCACTAACTCCTAGATGTCCTCCTACAGTGCTAGTAATATTTAGTTTACAATCCAGTACCACGCAAGTCTAGATAGGGACTGGTTTTGTTTATGATTCTGCATTTATAATCATTTTATTTCCCCTGACAGGTTATTATCCAACCAGTAAGTAATATGAAATTAATTTTTAGAATCTCAATTTACCAGCAAATGTCCTGACCTTACAATCATCTTCCCTTTCTAGAGCATTTATTATTGTTTTGAACAATGCATGCCGCCACACAGATACCAGTGATCACTTCCTGTAAAATCAGATGGTCATTTCTACTCTTTGTTTCTGTACTTTGATCAGATTTGAAGTTTTGAAGGGATCTTCCATGCTATAATGCCATCTTAGTTTTGTGTAGATAAATGTTGTAAAATTGTATTCAAATCTCAGCCACTACCTAACTTGAATTTCCTACAGCTGCCTAACTCAGGCACCTTTAAAAAACCTCTGGTGAATTTGTGATGTATGACTTCCTTGTGCAAGAGTAGGATCTGCTCTTCTCTATTATAAAATGCTCATGACTATTTCATTGATAATGGGATACTTTTCTTAGAAGCTTCTTTTCCTAGCATGAACATAAGATGTAATTCCATGCATCACTTTTGGAAGGTTTTCAGGAATTTTTTTCACACTGATAATTTCTCATTACTTTGTTGTTGAGAGTATTTCCAATATTAGCTCTTCTTATTTGATGAAGGGTTGCCAGCTCCTTTTGCAAAAAACACAGATGTGTCTTTAAGTTTGCTGCGTAATTCAAAACAAGATGCAGATTTCTAGATCTCCTCTGCATAGTAAAAACATTAAAGAAGTCTGCTTTATTTAAAGGTGTTAACTTGTCCTACTGTACCACCACTAAGCAGTTTTTCCTTCACAAATGAAACAACAAGGTATTAGTAAAACAGTTAGTTATTACAGTCACATCCTTGAAAGCTGAGATCCCAGCTGAATGCTTGACTTCACCTCTGTTTACTTCAGTGGACAGGAATTAAGGACTCAATTGAACTGGGATTTGGATACCTACAAACTCACAGAATATGCTGACAATTATTGAAACTTGCCAAAGTAAATCCCCAGTCTTCAGCCAGGCAAGATTTTTATTTACTATGTTTTTTGCCAGTGATTCCTGTTTCATCTGTGAAGAGGTTTGGTTCACTGATTATCATGAAAAGCAAGCTAATTTAAGGATCACAGTGTTAGGATTACAGCTTGGATTTATATGGCTGGAAGGCTTGGGCATCCCTGACTGAAATTCTTTATTTTAACAGCTTGATTTTTCTGCAACTGCATTGTAAAGTTTGGGAATGCCTCTCCACCTCATTGTTTTGGTTTTACAAAATACTAGCCACAGTGGCCACTACAGTCTTCTGCCTTATTGAAGTATGCTCCCATCAGGAAAATTCTTAGGAAAATTTAACTGCATAAACAGATTTCTCTAGCCAAGATAACTCAGAAAGTCTACAGTGTAGAATGCTCAGGAAAACAGGGTTTGGAATTGAAAATGTTTTTGCTGGGCTGATGGAAACTTGGCACAGTGCATCATAACTTAATGAATGCTGGTGGAAACAGACCCCAAACTACTGGCAGAAGAAAGGAAGGCAGGACTGGATGTTCAGTAAACAAGCTGCTCACACACAACCCCAGCTCCAAAGGGTGGGATTACTGTTGGTCAGTGCAACTTCGTGTGCTGGCGGTAAAGGGGATCAAGGCAGGCAGTCAGTGCTCCTGCAGGATGGCCTACACCAGCAAGGTGTCTCTTCTTTCACCCTGCCCTGCGAAGGGGGGCTGGGTCATACAACTAGTATGCTCTAAGCTTATGAAACCATGCTTTAGGCTAGAGGCTACTTTTTGGATTTTATGCTTGATAACTTTAGATATATAGGTGACTCATGCTATATCTGAAAGCACTTGACTAGCTCTTCACTTAACCTCTTGCTTGTTAACATAAGTACTGAAGTTTCTATTGCATTTATTCCATTTCAAAGTGTTCACAAACTGTTCACAACTGTTAATACCCTGGCATTTCCAAAGCATCATCATGTGACAATATTTAGCTTAGTTTTCAAGCATATTTGAGGTCTCTAAATCAGATATTGTTCTGCCTGGCTGGCTGTCAGGGCCTAACCTATTCAGCAGGCTCAGAGCAGATCTAAATTTCTACTCTTCATTTAAAGTGAGACCAGACAGTGAACCATCCCTTTTACTTGATGAGATGTTTCTATGCTTATTCTGACAGAGCTGTGTCAAACAGTTGCTGCCTGGGACCATGCTCTCGGATAGTCAGCAGGAAGGACTCGTTTTGCTTATTGGAGTGGTGGAGAGAACCTGGGCTCTTCAGTTTTTTCCATTGTGGGTGAAAATGCCAAGCTCTAGCTGGCAAGAGTTGCACTAGATGGTAACGGTTTCTGTATCTTGCTTTAGATTCCATTGCAGAAGGACAGTCAACATAGTATGATTTGAAATACATAGTCCTGAAAACCAGGCATCTAAAGCATGCAGAAGCATGTTCCCCTATGCTGGCAAACTATGAAAACTCTGTCTCCCAGAACTGCAGTGAAGGTTTTAAAGATTACACTGTAGAGTAACAAATACATTCCCTGTGAGAATGGAGCTGGTGTAGGGACATGCGATCAACGATACTTTCTGCAGCGTAGCACTGGGTTGCCAGTTCTGGTTCACAGCAGCTGCTCATCGTCTCTCCAGGCTGTTAACACATGCAAACTTTAATTCACTTCAGGCACAGCAAAGATCAAATAGTGCAGACAGTTGGCTTGAACTTGCCCGAATTTCCTTGGGGTGAGGTAGGGACTTGCCCCGCAGACTGAGACAGTCACAGGTGGGACGGGACAGGAATCTCCAACTGGGGAAAAGAGAAAACATCTCCTCCTGTCCTAACTTTAGTAGGGAGTTCAAAACTAAAAATATCTCATTCACAAGGTTCCTTCTTTTATTCCAGAACTCTGTGCTGAAATCTCTGGCAAAATGGATGCACCTAAAGCTCTCTTTGGTACAGTCCACTACCTCATTGTGTCTTTTTCTAGGTGACCCTGTTAGTTGCTCACTTGGAGTGTAGGTCTGGTCTCCTTGAAAGTATTGCCAAGATGCCTCTTGCTCTGGCAGAAATAAGATTAGGGAATGCAGTGACAGGTGCTCTTCAGTAATTCTTGCAGATACCTCTGTTGGCCTGGATGTTTCCAGGTGGGCTGAAGGGGTCCCTGTCCCTAGCAACTTCTGCTGCCCCTAGAACCTGGCTTTCTTCTTAAACCTCACCGTCTCTCCCTCATGTTTCTTCTTGGTTACTCTTTTTTGTCACTTCCTTTTTACCAGCTCTGGTCTTTGGCTGATGCTGCACTGAGCAGTTTTATGTAGCTTTAGAAGTTTCAACAAGTTCTTTCAGGACCAGAAGAGACAGAGGAAAGGGAAGAGAGGATCAGGGGTGGGTTGGGATGCATCAGGAGTGCAGTGGCCAGCAGTTAGCCAGTTAAGGAAATGCAGTCCAGATCCATTACCACACTGCTTATGTAACTGGTCTTTAACTCAGTTCAGTTAAACAGGCAGTTACTCCAACAGACTAAATGCCTGGATCATCACATAACTTGGATCATTTTGACCCAACTGAATTAGAAATTAATTACATTAGCACTTACCTTGGAGAATCTGAAGGGTGTAATGAAAAGAGGAGGTGAATCTTGGGGTAAAATGAGCAATAGGTCCCTATAAAGTATGACCAGGCTTAACTTTTGCAAGAAGGGAAAATGCAATGTCAGTGCTGTGTGCCAGCAAGACCACTGCTGCCATGGGACTGCACCTCACTAATATTTGGGGTTTTCATAAGAAGGTATCATTGTGGAGTAAATTCCAAAAATGTATTGTGGGATTTTAAAAACATGTTTACTATAATTTAAAAATTATTTATAAATGTCTTTATAATTACATATATAATATACAAATATATGTGTTTATAAATTAATAAATAATTATAACATTTTAATATTAAATTTGTAAAGGTAAAGCAACTTTTCCAGATTCCTACTGTCATCTTAGCTTTCATGTTTTTTTGTCTATGCTAAGAAAGATTCTACTAATATGAATTGTACAAAAGTCAGAGAAAAAGAAAAATTATTCACAAAACTTTACATTTGATGCCAACAATGGGAAAGTTGGAGTGGAGTTTTCTATGTGGTCTGACAAAGTTACAGGCTGTGATTTTCTCAGATAGTAAAAATTAGCATCTATATTGCTAGGACAAGGCTCCAGATTATCTTTGTTAAGAAGACAAAGGGAAAGGTAAATAGGAGTTTAAATATGGCTATGCTTATTTCCTTTCAGACTGAGTCATCAAAAGAAAGTTAAATTTAATTTCATTTAGGAGGTTAGACCAATTACATTGTGGCAAAAGAGAAAAGTAAGGCATGCTTTTAGACTTTGGTTTCATTTGACTGGAGACTAACTATACAAGTCTGTGAACAGAGTTTTAAATCATCTTTTATATGCTGAATAGGTGGAAGCTGGCAAAAAGACACATTCCCACTTCATATCAGCAGCAGAAATAAAAATGTATCACACCAATGGGTCTATTTTCTGTAGATTTAAGGAAGACAGTACTGCATATGTAACTCTAAAAGCTTTCTGGTAGGGTACAGGTAATATACCTTCTCACATTAAAGAAATAACATTACTAATAAAACCATGGAATTTTCTCAAACTTGGTCATTTTAAAACATTGTGCAAGGTCCTGTATCTCGGGCAGGACAAACCCAAGCACAAATACATGCTGGGTGGTGAATGCATTGAGAGCAATCCTGAGGAGAAGAACTTGGACATATTGATTGGTAAAAAGCTCAGTGTGACCTGGCAAGCTGCCTTTGCAGCCCACAAGGTCAATTGTATCCTGGGCTGTATCAAAAGAAGTGTGACAGCAGGTTAAGGGAAGTGATTCTCTCCCTCTGCTCTGCTCTTGTGAGACCTCATCTGCAGTGTGTTTAGTTCTGGAGTCCCCCGTATTAGAAGGACATTGTTGGAGCAAGTTCAGAGAAGGGACACAAGGATGATCAGAGAGCTGGAACATCTCTCCTGTGAAGGCAGGCTGAGGCAATTGGGACTTTTCAGCCTGGAGAAGTGAAGACTCTGGGGGAAACTTATAGCAGCCTTTCAGTACCTGAAAGGTACTGAATGGGACTTCAAGAAAGCTGGAGAGGCACTTTTTATGAGGATGCACCTCCCTTGAAGTGTTCAAGACCAGGCTGGATGGAGCTCTAACGAACTTGGTCTACTGAAAGGTGTCCCTGCCTGTGACAGGGGGAGCTGGAACTAGATAATATTTAAGATCCCTTCCAACTTAACTATTTTATGAACCTATGATTTTGTTTTGATCAGGGTTTGATCTGTGTCTTATAAGACTTAAAATACATATGTCTTAAAATACATATTCCCTATGAATATCCCAATGAGGTTTATATTAGGTTTTGCCTTGTATCTGCTTAAAATAAACAAAATAGCTTGGGCTTTTTCCCTATAACTGCATTGTTAATTCTCTGCTAAGGATAAAGGATGATATGCATAACTTCAAGCTGTCCATTATTCTAATTGATGACCATATTGTTCATTGTAGAAGTAAATACGTATTGCAGTCATCATCACCACATCACAAGCCTCTGACATGCAATGATTGTTAATCTGTGATATCCTTTAGTTTGCCACAGTTCATTGGTACTCTCATTGATATTGATGGCTCTATTTTTTCTAGACACTAAGTGAGCAAATACATCATGAGGATAGCAAAAGCTGGAATTGAAGGAGAAAATATTTGGGTCAATAACTTATTGAGTGTCTCACACCTGAAAATGTGCTGGAACACAGAGACAACTTGAGATGATTCAATGCTAGGATGTGCCAGGTTAGTTAGAAGTGGGAGTGCCAGTGTGTACAAGGATGCCAGTGCCTTGCAGTACTTGTGGCAATATTGCAGACTCACTTATTTATGTCAGTAAAAAGGTTCTGCTGGCAAAGGATGTGGGGAAAAAAACCAAAAAAGACCTGTTAACCAATATAAAATGATTTCCAAATTCACTTTTATGTCATACATTTCTAAGTACATCTACAAACTTCTGACAAGCATATGGAGCCTGAGACAACAAACCCTAAGAAACAACCAAAAGAACTACACAACCAACTCGGAGTCAGACTTTTCAGCATATTTACATCAGCCAGTGGCCGTCAAATACATTCAAGGCCATTTTTTTATAATTAGAAGCCTAACAAGATCAGGTAAGGCATCCAAACTTATGATGCAGTAAATGGACAAGGTTAGCAAATCTCTCTTTCCGATGACTATAAAATCATACAATGCTCCCATATGCATTTTTAGTGCTTGCTTGTTGGCGCAAGCTGATGGGAAAAAATCTCATTATGCGTGCTCACATCATGCTTTTCATTTAATAAATCTACATGTAAGATCTCCAAGCACAGTACTGCTGTTTTTAGAAATAAATATTTGGGGGCTAAAAGTACTGTTTTGCTATTAAGATGACCAAGAATGACACTGAAGAAAGTCAGAAGCTTTCAAAGGCTTCCACGCATGTGAAAATATCTATTTAGCCTTAATTAATGTAACTGTTAATGAGATGAAGCAATCCTGAAATGACAGAATAATATTTTGTTGATGTTTTGAGATAAGAGGATGAATATGTGGTGTGGTATTTTTATAGAATCATAGAATCATTAGGGACTGGAAGGGACCTCAAAAGTCCATCCCGTCCCGCCCCCCTGCCGCAGCAGGATCACCTAGACCAAGTCACACAGGAACACACCCAGGTGGGTCTTGAATGTCTCCAGAGAAGGAGACTTCACAACTCCCCTGGGCAGCCTGTTCCATTGCTTCGTTACCCTCACTGTGAAGAAATTCCTTCTGATATTTATATGGAACCTCCTATGTTCCAGCTGCACCCATTGCCCCTTGTCCTATCACCAGATGACCTTGAGGAGAGCCTAGCTCAATCCTCCTGACACTCACCCCTCACATATTTATAGACATGAATGAGGTTCCCCCTCAGCCTCCTCTTCTCCAAGCTAGAGTCCCAGCTCCCTCAGCCTTTCCTCATAAGGGAGCTGTTCTACTTCCTTCATCGTCTTCGTTGCTCTACACTGTACACCCTCCAGCAGCTCTGTGTCCTTCTTGAACTGAGGGGCTCATCCAAGTCATTAATTAATAGATTGAAGCGGACTGGTCCCAGTAGCGATTCTTGGGGGACTCCACTAGATACAGGCCTCCTACTAGACTCTGTATTGTTAATAATCAATATTGCTACTACACTGGACTAGCCAGAACTGTGAGAATGCAACCCCTAAGGGGACCTGATGGTCTAATTTCCAGATTCTATTTTTTTATCCTTTTGTATCTTTAAATATGAGACTGTCCCCCCAACACCAGAATTATCAGTTTTCCCTAGCAGCAGCTACAGTAAAAGTTGAACAGCTTAGAGAGAAGTTTAGCAGAATTTAGGTTTGAACTCACTTCATTGTTTTCCAGTTGCTTCCTTTACAGTCCCTGTGCATATCCTATTGTTGTTACATCTGCTCTATTTATTAAAAACATAAATGCAAACCTCTAGGTAAGACAGGAGAAGGATCTATTCGTTTGTAGTATTTTGCCACATCAGTGATGCCTTCCTCAGTGTAATTGCTTATCCAATTTACTGCATGTCCTGAGTTTTTCAGTGTGCTTCTACTTCTCCCCAAATCATCCATTTCAAAGAACTGAGGCAACATTTCAGAAACAGGTTTCATTAGTTTCAATGTCAGGTGAACACAACAGTAAACAGGACAAGGATCTTGAATTGCAAATATTCTCTAACCAGATTTTCCCCACTAGCGAGCTGTCACTTAGGAGTTCAGTTGCTTTTATTCTTTTGTCTCTCTCCAAAAGAAATTTATCTTACAGAAAGCACAGATTCTCTCAGGGGGTGGACTTCTGCCCAGTGTGCAAATGACAGAAGAGACCTTTTTCTGCAAGCAGCTTTTAATTTTGTATAATCAGTTTAACAAAAAAGAAGTGTTTTGTTTTCTATAGCATTAGCAGACTAACCCCAAACCCAAGAAACCCCAACAACATCCCTGAAGATCTTTCTTTGAACACAAAAAAACCAACTCTCACTAGCTGTATACATGACTTGAGATGTTTGAGTTCGGACCACTTGGGAAAACCTAATGCTCCTCTCAATTAACTGTTCCACCTGCTAACTGGATTGATCTAAAAAAAAAAACCCTGAATAAAAATGTATGAGTTGAGGGGCTAAAAAGATAAAATAATCTACCTTATGTATTATTTTCAAGT